>MJUU01008088.1:143412-168911 GCA_002080025.1 Modiolus philippinarum
GGAACAACGCTTTTATTGTTGTTATCAAATCTATTTTTGATGAGTATTGGTTGAGGATTACGGAATATTTAAGGAAATGTCAGTTTAGAAATGAATATAAATGTAAAAAATGGATAACAGGAACCACCTACAATGGCTGAAAATTATAATTATGAAGCAGAGTCTTTAAAACCAGTTTATTCAAAAATTCGTAAAGGTTCCACGGAACCTAATGTCTCGCCTGCTCAGTACATTGTCATTATAATTTGGCCTAGATAGAGGTTGCTAAGTAGAATTACAAGAAATAACTGGTCTTTGAGACTTTCATACCAAAATTGGAATAAAGTATTTTTGTTCAATGACTGTTTTCAATGAAATGTTTGCAAAAAAGTATGGTTGCTAGGTAGAATTCCAAAAAATAACTTTTAGAATTTCATGAACTGGAATCCAGGATTTTGGAAATTTTACTATTGAAAAAAAAATTCATTCTGTAAGAAATTGAAAAAAAAAATATGGTTTCTAGGGAGAATTAAAAAAAAATAACAGGTCTTTTGGAGTTTCAGAAAATTTACCAAAATAAGAATCAAAGATTTTTTCAATTTGACTTTTGAAAATGAACATTATTACTGTAAAGAATTGAAAAAGATATGGTTGCTAGGTAGGATTGCAAAAAAAAAAAAAAAAACAGGTCTTTGAGAGTTTCAGGAAATTTACCAAAATAAGAACCAAAGATTTTTGCAATTTGACTTTTGAAAATGATCATAATAATTGAAAGGAACTAAAAATATTATGTCTGCTAGGTAAAATTCCCAAAAATAACTGGTCTTTGAGAGTTCCAGGAATGTAAGCCAAAATTGGAATAAAAAACTTTTGCAATTTCATTATTTTAGATATTAAAATGGAGGTTTGGGTGCCCATAAACCGGTTTAACCTTGACGCTGGCTTTTGCTAGTGCCGGTACCAAGTCCGGCTGTCCCGAGTTCCTATCGTTGTTTACGTTTGTCTTTTGTGTTTTTATCGTGGGTTTTTTTCTTGTGCGGTTCCTTGTTACTTTGTGGCATGTGACTATGTTTTTCGATCATTGTCGGTGTTTCCTGTTATCTTTTTTATTCTATTTTGCTTTATTCAAATTTATCAAAAACGCATTGTTGCTAAGAAGAATTTCTAAAAGTAGATTGTCTTGGAGAGTTTCAGGAAATATACCTAAGATGGAACCCTGTTATTTAACTTTATAGTGTTCAAGATTATGCTTGATACTAAAACACTGTAAAAATTTGTAATTCGATATAAAAATTACAAAAAAAATATTGCTGTTTGACATTTTCAGGAAATTTACCAAATTTGGAACCGGAATCAAAATTTCAAAAGCCTGTTACAAATCTTCTAATTTTATGCAGAAATGTCAATTTTAATGTAATTCTATTTAGATTCATAGACTCTATTCTACTTCTTTACAACTAACATTGAAATTATTTAGCAAAAAAAAAAAAAAAGTCTAAATTTTGAATAATACAGAATAACTATAAAAAAAATCCAGCTTCAGGTAATTTTCTGACCATCATCTAACTTTTTACTTCTTTTTGTGAAATTCAAATAAGATTTATAATTTCATTCGACTTCTAAAAAACTTTAATCACAGGGTTAAAATAAATTTCTTGCACAAAAAAGTCCAAATACGGAAATACTAAAAAAAATGAAATTTTTCAGCTAGAAGTAATTTTCTGACCATTTACTGGCTTCTGTCCTATTTCAAATAATTCCATATAGATTTGATGAAGATATTGGTGTTTACAAACTTTAACCACAAGTTTAAAATAAATGTTGACGACGCCGACGACGGAATTTTGGATCGCTATGTCTCGCTTTTGCGACTTTCGTCGTGGGCGAGACAAAAATTGTTAACTGATATGAATACTTCGTCCGGAGTGCAGTTTCATTGCAATTGTAAACAGAGTTAAATCTTCTTAACTTAAAAGCGATTACAGATTTCATAAGTTGTTGAATACATTTAAGATAAGTAAACATGGTGTTACTCGAAAGCAGCTTATTATTAAGGGCATTTCTAATCCTCGTTTTTACGGAAATGTTGTTACAAAATGCCAGAAATTGATTCAAAGTCCAGAAAAGCTGGGACGTAACTTACATTCTTTACGTAATAGGGGATACCGACAAGATATTTTGTTTGCATCCGTTAAATTAGCTTTGAGACCTAGTGACCTGAACATTTTGCACGCATACTGGCCTCTTTCTGATACTGCTGATGATTTATGTTGATTCTTGACCAAACCCTTCTGGAAGTTTTGAGTTTGATTTTTCTTCCTTAGTGCGACAGTGTTCTACCAGAAGACTAGGCTCCTTGAGTTAGTTAGCCGACAGTTTAGCGGCGAGCACCCCTTGATCCATCTTTCAAAATTACGTATTGTCTTTTTCTCTCTTTTCAAGATTGTGGTCATGGAGTTAGTAGTCTACCTGTATTGGGTTTTATTCGTATGTTTTTTACTATAGGGAAACGGCACAGTTAAAAGGGAGGTTTGGGTACCCATAAACCGGTTTATCCCTACCGCTGGCTTTTGCTAGTGCCGGTACCAAGTCCGGCTGTCCCGAGTTCCTATCGTTGTCTACGTTTGTCTTTTTTCTTGTACGTGTTACTCCTCTGTAGTTCCCTCATAGATTGTGCCATGTAATTATAATTCTTAGCCATTGAAGGTGTTTCCTGTTTTCCATATTGTTACATTTACTAGTTTATATTCGAAAGTTGCCGATATTTAGTCCCCTTTCGAAATAATATTCAAATTTCTTTGTCATAAATGGTGGTCTCTTAAATACAAGCTTGACATTTTATGGTATTTTCTAATTAAGAAGTGATTCAGGTTTGGTTACAGTTAGGTTTTTGGATTGGGGAGTGATTAAGGTTTGGTTTCAGTTAGGTTTTGGGATGGGGGAGTGATTAAGGTTAGGTTTCAGTTAGGTTTTGGGATGGGGGTAACAACAAAATTACCGAACAGAATTGTCCAGGAAAAGAGACAACAAGACAAAGCAATTAGATGTGTCATTGTGAGACTGCGCCATCTTATTGTTTGAGACATGAAATCATATTTTCATTCAAATAAAATTAAATACAAGGTTTTCTGTCAATATTTATTATTGATATGTTGTAATAATTAAATACAGTGTATATTGTCTTGTATAAAAGTATATCAATTTAAATTTCAGTTAGGTATGTATATACATGTATAAAAAATCATCTGCTAGTATGCTTTTCCAATTTCAATTTTTGTATTACTCATTCATTATCTCTTTATGTAAAATGGGTGATGCATTTGTAAATATTAAAATGGATGTATTTATCTTTGATTTTATTTTTAAGAATATTATACTTCAGCAGTGCCAAAATTTATAAAACAATCTGAAATATTGCAGAATACAGTAGTTTTGTAGTATCATTTTCAGCAGTATACTTAATGTGGCACGTCTTTACATAGTTAAGGTGCTATTTCTACTGACCATATATTGGTTATCTTTCATGTAAGGATACTACTCAGTCTGTATCTTGAATAATATATATATATATATATATATATATTTTTTTTTGTTACAAAACGTTGCAAAGTTGCCTTACAAAGACAAGACACTTAAACGCACAATGGAAGATACTATATCTATCATGATATGGGGGCAGTAAAAGCTATAAAATGGAGGTGATTCTATATATAAAGATTAAAAATAAAGCATAATTGATGAAATATATGGAAAACATGTAAAATATACAATACTTTTAAAAAATATTTTGAATAGGAACTAAAACAAAAAAAAATACAATCTAAAAAATTGAAATCAACAAAGGATATATAAAAGGAAATGTATGTATGTGTTAAAACTCTCCATCTTAAAATGACTGTAGTTTGTATCCCTAACATTAAATCCACTGACGATAGTTTGTATCCCTAACATCAAATTTTTAACGGATTTGTATTGAAATATAAATAGACCCTACTTCATCATCATTATAACGTTACCTCTTTAACGTCAGATGTTCAAAGTGATACTTTTATCATCACATATAATTTTGATTGCACATAAATATGACAAAATAATGAACGGTAGCCATTGTTAGTTTCGAATAATCTTGAAGTTTGCAATATGCTAGACTTGTAGAAGCATTAACAATATTTTTACAATTGCGTACCAGTACAATTATAAGTAAATGTGCATTATCCATGATTATGAAGACATGTCTTAATATCATACATCTTGCATTCTCTAATTGACTCTTAATTCCAGGACCACATAGGATGTAACTGACGACCAGAGTCCATATCTTGGATATATGGTCCATAGGGTACAGGTGCAGGATAGGGATAAGGAACGTAAGGACGATCATTTGCATAAGCCCTATTTTCGTATCCATTTGGCATATAATCCCGTCCTCGGCTTTTTTCTAAATATTCCCGATCATCGTAGCGTTCATCTCCAATGTAGAAACCGGCTATTACGTAAAATATAGCGGTTATAACAGCAAATCCAACACCAACCCATCCTAGGGCATACGACCAGCTATATTTGTTATCTGTAGCAACTTTTATTTCCTAAAATGACAAACAGAATTATTACATTATTGTATTTTATCTCCAATGTAGAAACCGGCTATTACGTAGAATATAGCGGTTATAACAGCAAATCCAACACCAACCCATCCTAGGGCATAGGACCAGCTATATTTGTTATCTGTAGCAACTTTTATTTCCTAAAAATGACAAACAGAATTATTACATTATTGTATTTTATCTGTTTTCTGATTGGCTGAAAACAGCTTGAAAAGTGATGAGTATGTATCATGTCAACCTAAAATGGGCTATAAATAGCTCATAGGTTGTATGGAATATTATGTCAACCTGAAACGGGATATAAATAGCACACAGGTTGTCTGGAACGTCATGTCAACCTACAACGGGCTAAAAATAGAAATAAAAATTCCAGATTTCCATAGTCAACGTAATTTAGGATAAAACATCATTTTAAAAAAGAAATTATTGTTATTTTTCTCCTTTTCTTAATTTAAGACGCAAATTCACGAGAACGAGGCAACAATGTCGGTTGTGTAATTGTTTTCAGAGGGGGAGTTTATCCCAATTATGTGTTATTTGAGCAAGATTTCTGTTTAAAAATGACTGTAGTGATATTCTGGATTCTAATACAATGATACTTTGCAAAAATTCATGAGGAATATCTGCGGGAATAATGTTAGTAACACCCTGACCATTCATGATCAATATCGATTTTGTGAGTAGTAGCCATGTTTACAAACTTATACACCTGTACACCTGTATATTTCCAATTAGTAAACTATGTTCATCCTGTGATTGTGTATTGCGTAATGTGAACTTACATAGACATAAATGTATATATTATCCAGTGTATTAACGTTATCGTTATCGCAATCAAACCATGGGAGGTAAAAAGAACACCAAAAAGGGCAAACAACAAAAACTAGACACTGACTATGCAAATGCACCAAGTGCATTCTCTAATTTGTCTGCTTCCCAACGTAAAAGAGTTCTGTCTAGTGAGGCATCTGACAGTANTATTAATGTTGTTGTGAATTTTATATTGTACTCTTTTGTATTTCTATAATATATATTTGTTTTACAAAAAAAAAATCAGTCAAATCACTGTAATCAAGCTTATGTTTTTTATTCATTTATTCATTTATGTTATTAATATTACTATATGATTAATTGAATAATTATACTGCCCAGAAATGGGCACCATGATTGGTTAATAAAATATCTGTTCTGTTCTGTTCTGTTCTGTTCTTCAGTATCCTAAAAATTACAAAAACAGGAAAACAGCAAACACCTACAATGGCCAGAAAGAATTTACAAAACAGAAAAGGAAACGAAACAGCATTTCAATTTCTCATTGATTGACGGTAATACTGTCTCTATGTATAATCATATAATAAAACAATTATAGACTTTGAATAGATTGCTGCTGGGATTTATCAACCCTCAAAAAGCAATATTCACCTCGCTTTCAGCTCGGTGAATATAACTTTTTTCAGGCTGATAAATCCCAGTAGCAACCTATAGCAAAGTCAATAATTGTATAATATTAGGTTTACACTTCCCTATTTTGTAGTATATCACTAGCTATAATAAATATCTAAAACTACTTTCATTATGTAATAAAAAAAAAACGAAACACACCCACCCATCTTTGGGCGAATGGACAGCTATTTGTCAGTGTTTGTAAGTAATAAACAATTTTGGTAAATTGTCAAATAGAACTTATGTTGGTTTGTGCTCTTTTTCTGGAATAGTTTTGTTGTTTCCTGTAAAATTCTTGGTTTTACTGTTATGAGTATATTGCTTTAAACAACATATTGAATTGTTTCAAGTTGATTTTATTATCAAATTGTGTGATAACTAGAGTTATTGAATGATAATCTTGAAAGTATTTGACCATACGTGTTTTCTTATATTTAATTTTTTTTTTATGCTTTATATAAATATATAGATCTAAAAAGTTCAACAAAAATATTGCGACAATTTTTTATAATATCACGTACCAAAAATTAAAATAAACTGACAAATAAAATAATAATTAAACAAGAAATCAACATGGAAATACACAATTTCGGTAAAACTATTACTTACGTTATCCCAGGATTGATAAAATCTATAATTTCCTACAATGTCTGTAATCTTTCTCTTTTCTAGATATTCTGCTCCATGGAAAAATGCCATTCCCGCAGCAACAAAGAAAGCTGTAAGCAGTAGAGTATAAATGTATTAATCTATAATTGTCATATACCATTTGAGTACAGGAATAAATGTAATGAGGAAAGAAATAATGACAACAAAGTACAATAAATTGACAACAAACGTAAATCGTGAATATGTTGCAAAACAGGTGTAGTATACCGAATACAGGCGTCAATATTGTAATGACATACCGACAAGTGTCAAGGTACGGCAAAACTAGCAAGTAAATCAATGATTTAAGCATCTTGTGTAGCTTTACAGACCAAGAAATATAGGGACCTCAAAAGTGAATGTCAGTTGTGACCGTCTGTGTGATAATGACGGAAGACCATCTCTGTGATACTGACGAAGACCGTCTGTGTGATACTAACGAAGACCGTCTGTGTGATACTGACGAAGAACTCGAGGAATCAAGACATGAATGAAGAAATATAAATTATAGAAATTAAGCAGAAAATGTCCTCTCATATCATCTGCCAAGTACTGACTTAAAATGGAAATCGCAGGCAGTGAGTGCAATGCTAGCCAACAGAAATTCAGCAGTGAATGCCAATTTATATCATCTGTATATATGTTACAGGCAATTTGTAGAATGACTAAAATTCTTAGGCAATTTGTATAATGTCTAGCTGTTTTAGGCATTTTATGAAATGACTACATTTCCTAGGCAATCTACAAAATGCCTGAAAAAATCATTAGGCTTTTCACAAAATGCCTAAAAGACAATTTGATTCTCAAAAATATTTTTAAATTATTGGGAGGCAAGATTGAAGAACAGATCTAGAGATAACTTGAAGTATAGCTTTTTTTCTTTCTTTCTTTGTTCTTGTTGTTGTAACTGCAAATTTAAAATTCTAAAGAGTTGAGCCATCTATAAAAGTGTTATTTATACACTTAATACAAGGTTTATCCAAGAAAACGTGTCTATAAGCAGATACAGCATAACCTCATTCATATTTTTAATATCCCGCCACATGAAATGGCGAGATGCAAGTTGTTCACTACAAAACTTGGACCAAGTTTTATATGTTGTTCTGGAGTTATGTCCCTTAAAACTTTGAAATTTGGTGATTTTTAGGGTTTCAGACTCATAACTTGTAAAGGAAATAATGGTTGTCTTCAAACTTGGTATGCAACTTGTTTACAACAAAACTCAGACCAAGTTCGATTTGGGTTCAGATATAATGCCCCTTGTTGTGGTATGAGTTTAAATGATAATTAAAACATTGTAAACCTTTAATTTTGAAAGTAGTCCTAATAAGTCTCTTGTTCCCCGATTTCATTTTCATTTTTTATTGCAATAGTAAACGTCTAGTATTTTACCCTTTTTTATTACATTTTCAGTGTTTCCCCAAGATATGGTAAATTTTTGTTCTGCCTGCTGTACAATTAAAATTTCTGCCATGGACAAGTCAAAAGACAAATACAATTATTACCATGCTTTGAGTTTGTTAATTGAAAATAAACCACTATAATGGCATCAAAAGTATATCCAAAGGGTTTTTGTTGATAAATGCAGATACAAAATGTACTTAGAAATCGCCTGAAAAGTTCAGTCAATGTCTTAAAATCTATAGTAAAAGATATTAGTCATTTTGTAAAATGACTGCTTTTTTTAGACATTTTTCGAAATGACCAACCACTTTAGGCTTTTTATAAAGTGACTGAAATTTTAGGCATTTTACAAAGTGCCTAATTTAAGAAAATGCCTGTAACATATATAACGACTTACAACGGAAATCAAACAATGAATGCAATAATTATTAAAAGAATTCAGCAGTGAATTTACATGTATATTATCTGCTGCATAACGCAGAATACTTACCATTACAAATTCAACAGTGAATGTCAAGTCATACTGATTTAAAATGCAAATCACGCAGTGAATACGATATTACAACAAAAGAAATTCACTGCTGAATTGTTCATTTATATTCATCTGCTACATTATTACTTAAAAAGGATATAATACTTACCATATCACGCAGTGAATACGATATTACAACAAAAGAAATTCACTGCTGAATTGTTCATTTATATTCATCTGCTACATTATTACTTAAAAAGGATATAATACTTACCATCTAAAATTTGGCAGTGAATATCAATGTAAATTATCTGGTTACATATTTACCTGCATAATTAATAATGAAACTTAAACAGTGAATGTAAAACTTACCAACTAAGAAAGATAGAAACCCGGCAGTGAATGCCCATTTTGATCGTCTGCTACAACTCAAAGGTACCAACCCAAATATAAATGTGACTATGGTTAAAAATATCCCAACGGCAATAAATGCTATACAGGAACGCAGTAAATCTAAAAAAGAATGTAAAAAATGTAATGCTTATTTTACATTCAAAACAACTTATATGTAAGTAAAAAATAATTCTGATATAGATCAAAACACAAATGAGCACAAACTTCTGTTCCTATCGTTATTTATGTTTGTCTCTTGTTTTCATTATTGCTGGCATGTGATTGTAGTTCCTGGCCATTGTAGGTGTTTGCTGTTATCCTATTTTTTGTAATTCTGTGTTTTGTCAATCATAGGTTGATCAAACTTACGAGGTGTACACTAGTGTTTGCAACTCAAAATTCACCCAAGGAAAATTTTTCAACAAATATTTTGTTTTACCTCTCCTTTCAAACAAAATGTAAATTGTAATATAATTGTGTCCTCTCTGCTTTTTTGCATTTCCCCATGTCGGTGTTTGGGTCTTTGATTTGGTTTATGAATTATTTATTTATATGCTTTGCACAAAATGCAGAAGATTAAATCATTTTCTTGGTTCTTTTTACGTTTAGTTTATCATCAGTTCCTGGATTACAGGAATGTGTTTCAAAATCTGAACGATGATGTCTTTGTAGCGTATTCTGTTGAGTATCACTATTTCTATAACTAAATGCTAGATCAGTAAAACTATGATGAAACTGCTACAGGTGTGCAATTAATTCTAGTGTTTACAGGCTTATTAAAGCTGCTTTAATGTATTTTCAGGGTGAATGAAAGGATATGGAGTAAATGTACATGAGACAAAGTCTCTACAAATACATGGTAAAAACAAGCAAAGGAACAACGCTTTTATTGTTGTTCTTCATCTTGAAGTCACCATGAGGCCTTCAACAATGAGCTTTGCTCATACTTCATAGTAAGTTCAAGACGGCCCCTAGCACCGGTTTGAGTGGTATTCTTTGCTAATTGTCGAACAACGCCACATCAATGTCTTTCCTGGTCATGGATGCAGGGCTGTCAACAAACATTAATGAAACTGGCAAAGTGCTCTTACAATCATTGTCATCCGTTTTCCGTCAAAAGCACATTTATATTTTTAATTATCACTGAACGAATTTCAAAACGCAGTTTGAAGAAACACATGCACATGTATTTCAGCATATAAATATCAGTTACAGTCTTAGTGTTTTCAAATAGGAAGGCAGCAAAGACATGGTAAACACGCATGGTAAATAGGACAAAGTAAGTAAGTAAGTAAAAAAGTAAGTAAGTAATTTTTATTTAACGTCGGATTACAATTAACAAATAACATAAGCTCTGTATAGCTTTTATACCGACAAAGCTTTTAATGTTGTTCTTCAACACAAAACCTATAAGTTAACAGACATAAGGGACAATTTAAGTAATAAACATTATTGAAGTTAACAGCAATATAAAATACATCATAAATATAATAAGGAATCGATTTTCTGTGGAGAAAAAACAGATAAATTTGTAAGCAATTTGGTACTTTAGCGAGCTGTCACATTCCAAAGTTAGGATAGAGCTAGTATAATGATGGAATATAGTTCTGATTTATACAATATCATTGGTTGGACAGACAAAAAGGTAATGGCAATCATCTTCAGTCATCTCTAATGTGTATATGTTACTAAGTATATTGGTTTAGGCGACTATCGAGTCTCTGTAGGAAACTTAATAGTAGTCGGTACTCCGGTGCTGACCCTAAAGCCGATTCAATTTGGAACCTTACAATATCTAAATTTTTGTAAGTTTTGTTGAAACTAAGGAGTATCTCCTTCACGCAAAGCTCTGTCCTAATCTGATTTTAGCGTTACATTTAGATCATATTGGTTATTTGTTCTCTTTCAAGTTTTAAATATCTTTGAGTTTCTGGTCTTCCAAACGTTTAGATTTTATCTGCACCAAAGAGACATAAGTTGTCGAAATGCGCATATGCAGAAACTAAATTTACTGTTGCTTCGGTATTTAGTTATTTGATGAATGAAACTTTATTAATTCTATGTATTGGGTCTATGAACATATATATCATGAAAAGGAGGGGTATTTTCCAAAACTACAAGTCGCGGGGCGGTAAATCTCCCGAGCCTGAAATGCTAGGGAAATGAAGACCCAAGACTTGTACTTTAGGTAAATACCCCGTTGTTCATGATATATCTGTTCAATTACACCGAATGCCTCTATCATTAAAGCGCACAGATGACTCCGGAGCAAATACCTTGATGAAAGGGTATTTGCCAAAAATATACAATGGCTATAAGCCATGCCAAAAATATACAATGGCTATAAAGCAATCAGGTGCAGTTTACTTGCATAAAGTGTAATTAATCTCAATAAATATGTTCTTATAAGAAGTCAGTTTTTAATAATAAATTATTAGCTAAATATGATTCCCATTTTTGAATGAAATGCTCTATTAAGATTTGCTTTGGATGTGCTTTTATGCTTACGTACACCGTAATTGCCCCAGGTGAATATCTGGTTTCACTTTCTTACTTACGGAATCTTGCCAGGAAATTATTAGATAAGTTTTTAGAGCTACAGTGGAAAGTGATTTTTAGATAAGTAAAGTAAGTGGGAAGTGATAAGTCAGCAAAGCTAGAGTGAAGAATATTCATTACTTACGGATTCTTGCCAGGAAATCATTAGATAAGTTAGCAGAGCTTGAATCTGGAATATCCATGTCTATTTCAAAACATTCTGTGTCAACTACATCGTTCTGCATAGCTGCCAAAAAGCCTACAAACACAATAAAAACAAATTCACGCAAGCAGCTGAAATTCACAGAAATAAGTATATATATATATATATTGAGAGGTCTGATGATTAAAACTAGCATTCTGATGGGCGGACATGGTCAAGGAAGAAAGGGGTGGTAGAAAGGAGAGAGGTGCAAGAGAAAGGATGAATGGGTAGGAGAAAGGAGAGAGGTGCGAGAGAAAGAATGAATGGGTCGAAGAAAGGAGAAATGGATAAAGAAGTAGAGAAAGGAGAAAATGGGCGAAGAAGAGAGATCTGTATAGAAAGTGGAGAGGGCGGGAGAGGGCGGGAGAAAGGGATGAGGGGACGGGAGAAAGAGGAAAAAGGCTCCAGGGATGTAAAAAGGGAGTGAGTTGACGGGAGAAAGGGGAAAAGGGCTTGAGAAAGAAGAAAGGCACCCACTTGTCCTCCCCCTCATAACTACACATCAACTTACGGGGGTTCATTGAATGACAATGTTGTGCGATTTTTTTATGCGTGTAAGCATTGCAGTATCCTGGGTGAATATGGCGTTTGGTTGACAGTGCTATACGGCAACTATATTGTGTGGTTATCCCAGGATCCGACAAATGTATCTTTTGATATCGTAAAACAGCGTATTGAAGATCAATATTTCCAACAATGGTCTTTATAAGTCAGTGAATATGAAAAATTAAGTGTTTATAAAGATGTGAAATTAGAATATTGTATTGAAAAATATTTAAATGTTTGTATTGATGTAAACTTATTTATAAAACTGTGTAGTGGTACACTTAAACTCAACATCGAGTTAGGTCATTTTGTAAACATGCCTAGAGATTTGCGCATATGTCATTGTTGCAACATGAAAGTGATAGAAAATGAGTACCATTTTGTTTTAGTCTGTCCTTCGTATAGGCCAGTTAGAAATTATTTTTTGCCAAAATATTATTGTAGTTGGCCAAATTCACATAAACTAGAATGTTTGTTACAAGGGTCTTCAGAAAGTCTAACGAACAAGTTATGTAGATATCTTAAGTCAGAATGGAAAATACGATATAACATTCTTAATTGATATACATATGTTGTATTTTGTTCTCTGTTGTCTGTCATTGATTATAAATGTATATATTGTGATTGCTATAGTATGTACAATATACTTACGCAAATAAACTCATTCAACTATAAACTAGTATTACGGCGAAACTGATTAATCACAGTACTCAGAGGCTGAATAGCAAGAGAGAGCATGTTCTTTTTTTCATTTAACAGAAAAGGGACGAGATGGAGTATAATATGCTACTTAATAGACATGAACATAAATGGCCATCAGATATCTTACCAGAGTATAACAATGTAATTTTGATAATTCTATATGGCTTGGCAAGCGTTTTATGGTTCCATATAAAGAAATGTGTACGACAGCTATGGATTAATTTCGGGAGAGGGCTCGGATTTATTCAAAACTAACTTTAAACAATTTTAACTGTTAAATTTTTAGAGAGATAAAAAAATCTATGGGCCTTTCTTCCAGAGAATGAAATTGTTGCCATAAATAATCTCCCAATTACTTAACAAAAAATGACTTTCAATAACAGATTTCTTACTTAAACATGAGCGCGAAGTGGCAGGGTTAAGGTTTTTTCATCATCATTATCATTTTTATAGACATGGTTATTGTATAGATTGCCAGTACCTAAACTGTAATATGTACCCATCGTATATTCATCGAATTTCCTTTTGTCCCGCACTGACATTGGATTTAATGCCTTTAATGGCTGTGTATCTAACAAACGATTCAAACCCAACAACCGTATCCATATATATATATCTAGTGAAAGGTATATCAGTTATGAAAACTTGTAATATAATACTGCAGTGAAAAAAATCAAAAATAATTTACAATGTTTGTATATGTAAAAAAAATGGTTTTCAGTATGATATGTTTAAGCACCGTTTTTATAAAATCAATACGGCCTGTTTGTGAAATTTTTAAAATGCTGTTGAGTACATTTTTACAGGGTGTAACGATTTAAACCAAATTACTGTCATTACTTAAACTATCATTTTATCATAAATGCCTCGCTGACTGTGTGACGGGTGCTGTATGCAGGGCAGGACAAGTTTACCCTTCCCAAGCACCTGATGTCACTCTGCTTTTTGGGGGTTCACATTGTTAGATTTTAGTTTTTTGAGTTGAATATGTAGTGTTTGTGTGTTTTATAGTGGGCATGTAGTGTCTTTGGTCTTCCGTCTTCTGATGTTCTTGCTTAATTGCCTTGTCTTTGGACTTTGATTTATGTAATCTTGTGCTTTGTTCCTTCGGTATTCTACTGCCGTTGTTCAGTTGGGAAGTCAGCGACAATATCGTTGCCTTTGCTGTTGCTATTTTAATGACTTAGTTTTACATACACAATTTTGTTTTTGAGTTTTTATTCTCGCTCGTACTGACAGATAATATATACACACACCAAGTCCGATTGTGATACCTACATTGTATGTCAAGTGAAGGCAAACCGATATATATTCTTGAAAAGCATTGTTCCATACTATATTTATAATATGTATCCTTATTGTGCCCCACAAACCTTTTTGACACAGAAACTCCAACGAGTTTTTGTGTGATTAAGGCAGAAGTCTAGTGAAGGGTCGAATCCAACTATCGACTGAGCTATTTTTCATCGTTTTAAAATGATAGTAGTAACTTCATAAATGCTTTTTTCAACACGATGACTCTAACATGTTCATGGTGTAAAGCCAGCATTCTGGTAGATGAAACGACTCTGAGTCCAATCCCACTATGACCATCCTCCCATGTTGTTTTTCATGGTTTGAAACAATATATTTTACTAAGCTCAAAGAACTAAACAGTTCTCACAATCTGACTTTGATAAACAAAATAAAAAGAAAAATATTCATTGTTATAACTGGGGTGAAATTGCTGGGGTTATCTGACTCAGATCACTCCTGATAGAAACGAAAAGTGCTTGGACTTAATTGTATAGCTCAAATTGTCTTCAGGATTATTTTTATTCTGAAAAGGTACGGACTTTCACGGGATAGATGTTCCGTCATAACATTTGCTCCCATCTGACAAAATATAATGGAATACGTTATCAAACGTAACAAATGTTACAGTATCTGTTCCTCACGGAATAAACATCATATAATAATTGTACCAAAGAGGGGAAATATTCTGCCAATGTTTATAATAATTCTTCCAAAGGAACTTCTCTTAGGTTGAACAAATACACGGACACGGACAAGGGTAAATCCATATTTCCCATCATATATGTGTTTGGGCACAAAAAAAAAATTATTATAATTTCTCCATAAAAAAAACTCCAATAATTATACTTTATAACATAATTATGGTACTATTGGATTTAACACCTCAATTCACCTACAAAATATATATATAGGTTTATTTAAACAGATGGTCGTTATTATGTCATATTGAAGACACGAGGACACGTTTGAATCTCCCTTTCTGCATATTAAATACTTGTTAATTCAAACTGAGTATAACATAAAGAAAAAATGGCGATAATTTGAGAAATGATTATGTACACATACCCTTTAAATTCAATAGAATTCTATTTATGTCTATAATTAAATTTATGTTCTGAAAACCAGTTTGTATTCGGCATCCATGGACTGACATGATCTCTATATTAAGAAGAATTCATATTTAATATTGAATAATTTGACAAAATGATATTTTCGAAAACAAATACCCCGGGTATTAAGTATATGTTGTTTATTTATTTTTTATTGATCTACCCGTAATGAATCATGGATGGCGCCATATTGAAATCAACAAATGGGTGGGGCTTATCTTGATTTTTACTTACTATCTGTGTCGTTCCCAGGGTAACACTCCCTGAAAAGTCCCCTATGTCTGGAATACGTGTATCTTCCATTTGTGGCATAAGCATTTTTCTGAGTTGTTGTAAGTCCATTTCTGTTCACTGTATAATCTATCCAATAATCTGTGGAGAAGGAAACTGCTACAAACACTACAGTTATAATGGTAAAACATGTCCCAGATATCAACATCACTGTACCACAAGTACTTCTCTGTACCGCCATACTTAGTTATCCTTAATTACAAATCTTAATTCTAAATGCACTTCCACTAGAAGGGTGGAACCGAAAACCGAAAAAAATCTTCCTACTTTAAACTTCTCTATTGGACGAAGTCACAGGGTTCTAGATGGCTGATTTTGGATAATAGCGTTAAAATACCTTTAAAAAGTAGGATAGATTTATTTACACGTTTACTGTAGGTAAAGTTAACATGTACATTTCTGTACATTTTTAAATAGAATTACACATAATTATGCAAAAATCCTCCAGGACACTATTGTGTTCAATGATAGAATATTTGACAGATTAACAATGAATAATTGATTAAATTTGGCCAATCAAGGTTGTATTTATCAATAAATCAATAACAAAGAAAATCATGTTTCAATCATCAATATATAGAAAATACAAATTTTCATACAGAAAAACCTAAATTTACAAAGTATGTGAAAGAACTACTTGAAGAAGACTATAAGACATTATTTTTTAAAAAAATAAATTCTCTCACAGAAAGTAATAAATTGTTTCTTTATAGTAAATTTAAGAAAAAATATGAAATTGAACCATATTTGGAAAATATAAAAAAATTTGAAAATAGAAAATATCTAACAAAATTAAGAGTCAGCGATCATATTTTAGAAATTGAAAGGGGAAGGTACAAAAATATTAAACGAGAAAACAGAAAATGCAAGAACTGCAATTCCAACACCATTGATGATGAAGAACATTTCTTATTTTCATGTAATAATAACACAAAACTGAGAGAAAACTATCTACAGGAAATAAAACGTTTATACCAAATATTGAAAGTAAACCAGATAAACTATATGTATGTTTAAATTGTCCACAAATCGTGCAGTATACTGCTTCATTCGTTACAAGGTCTTTTGCGCTGAGGAGAGTGGACTCAACAACTGCATGATTTTTCATTTTGTAATCTTTGTTTTGTTTTATTATGGTTTTGTTATTATTCATGTATGCCTTCAACCCTAATGTATATGGGTATAAATGTGCATTTAAATAAATTATATATAAATCATCAATATTAAGTAGTTTTATAGATCTGAGCCATATTAAAAGTAGAAAATCCGACGCTTTATTTGTAATAAACAATTTGCCACAAAAAACAAAAATAGGTTTTGAAGATAAACCTCTTCAATAATCCTAAACCGCTCTCCTGTTGGCATGTGAAAAATATAGCTTTCTCGTAGCTTTCTCGTTAAGGTGTAAAAAATACAACTTTCGCGTTAAGGTTAATTATTACCAAGTAAGCATCCCCAGAAATCTGGTGCTAGTACAGTGTAGTTCTTGTCAATTTTCGGAATGGTTGGACATTTTAGTACATATTTCGTTGCGAGTGTCAGTCCACTATTTTCAGATGTATGCAGAGATGTTTGGAAAGGATCTCTTCACCATGTTCAAGATAACAAGTACGTCAGTGTTGATGAAAAAAGGGGGGTAAGAGGACACATCTACAATGGCTGAAAGTTACAATCAAATCTACAATTTGCCAGGGAAACACATGAAAAACACAAATTAAACAAAAGATTTCAAGATTTCAAGATTTTATTTACACTCGGACAGTACATGGACTACATCAAGAGGCAGTTGCAACAAAATACACAGATGGCGATCTGAACAAACTTATTTACATTTATATTTAAAACAGCATATAAATCACATTATACATGTATTGTTAATTTTTAAAAATCCTATAGATATATCACCACATAACAAATCGAGTTAATTTACATACTCATCAAGCATAACAAAACATACAAGAAAAAAACGGAATCACTTACTTGTTAATCTCCCATCAGGTCATATCTAGGAACTCGGGACAGCCGGACTTGGTACCGGCACTAGCAAAAGTCAGCGGTAGGGTACAACCGGTTTATGGGTACTTTAAAGTTTAGCTCTTTACTTACAAATAACCATATCTCAGTTTTAAAGAAATTGTGTAAATTTATTAGGATTATTAATAATACTGTTAGTCTTCCAGGATGAATTGTAAACTGCTATTTTCTTATAATTTTATTGTTGGTTAATAATTAGTATCTCAAACTTTAACACTACCATGCAATTTTAGATTCGTAATTTATACACTGAAATTGTTTATATTGTAATTTCTCTACGTCTTTGTTAACAGGTTTATGAGAATAAAGTATCTGTATCGGTACCCTATTGATGTATTTATCTAATTCCTCACTACTTTTTAGCATGGAGACTTCGATGGAGAAAGAAATGAATATGTACTATATTTCTACATTAATTCCAGGCTATAACGCTGAACAGAACACATATTTATAAGTAAAATATTGCGAAATAAAAGTAAAACTTGGAGGTTTAATGATTATGGATTTTATGTTAATAACAAACCTATAAGAGCCGAGAGGCAACTAAATGTACTCAAGCATATATTAGGAATCATCTAGATCGTAAACATAAAATCAACATTTATTTTCTTTAATCATGATAAACTTCTGTAACTGCCCTCTAAGCTATCAGAAAAATTAATATAGCTAAAATGAAAAAAAACTTAAGAAAAAGAACAACCTGTTTTATTTGCGACGATAAAAAGAACAACTGCTACAAAATTAAACTCTCTTATGCCATCTTTTGAAATTATAAGACTGAGGACAATAGCGTATGATAAACCTTCAGCAAAAATATTTGTGGCAAAAGTCTTAAACTATATTCATCATTGATTTACCTAGAAATTGATTACTAGTATATCAATAATGAAAGGATATGGAGTAAATGCACACGAGACAAACCCTCTACAAGTGCACGGTTAAAAATGCCCCATTAGGACTTCAACAATGAGGTTTAGACATACTACTGTATATTGAAGAATGAGACAGAAAACCACAAAGTATTGTATGAAATCTTAAAGATAAAGACTCCGGGACATCTTGAACAATATTGTCCGAAATCTTATATGTATATAGACTCATTGAGGTCTGGGACAATTTGACTTGAATTGTATTGATATAGACTCCCTGATATCTGGAACATTATGGCTTGAAATCTGATTATGTTTAAGACTCCCTGAGATCTGGACAATATTACCTGAAATCGTATAGACATAGACTCCCTTAAGGGAGTAGACCTGGGTAAGCCTAAAATTTGCCAGTCGTTATTTTTTTTTCAATATTTCCTGGATTAAAACCGCATATGTTCTTGTAGACTTTAAGCAATTTTCAACAATTTTAACAGTCCAGTTTTCTGTCTAGTGGTCATCAAAGATGCCCTATTTCTTCATTTTATTTGGTCCGTTCAGCATTTGATTTTGGCGTATAGAATTAGCTCTAAATAAATTTTTAATGGATGAAGAATTATTTCAAATGCAAAATTCTGTAGTATAAAATGTGAGAAAGTAAGCATCATTTAATAGTTTGATTTGAAATGAATGGGTGTTCCGAATAGTATAGCCTGGAAATTTTGCTCTATTTTGATCGGTATTAAACACTTAAAAAATCAGACGTTTATAACATGCTCCAAAAATGAGAATAGAAAGAAAAGTAGTTTTATGTAAGATATATTAAAATTTTAGAAAATTCTACCGTTCCAATTTTTCTAAGTTTAGAATAAAGTGTGTAAATATCAATAAAATTGCTGAATCTTTGTTTTAAATTACCTCCCTTGCAAGAAATCTGACTTTTACATACTGTAAAGTGGGAAATGTTCGCGCCGTCTTTAATTGGCGCCAAAGGGACAGGATTTTACTTCACTCAGTTTTGAATTCGCGCTTCCAAGATGTTGACCATTGACTTCAATAATAGACAAGTATATTCGCGCCGTTTTATTTTCGCGTTTCGATTCCAAACGCGAAAATTGTGAAAATAAAACTGCCGCGAAAATGTCCCGGTTTACAGTATTTTCATTATTTTTAGATATCATTGAAAAAAATGTATAGTAAAATTATGCATTCATTATAAATAACTGGATGTTGGATTGTTGTTTTCATGACAAACAAAATGAATATTTATTTGCTGTGTGAAAAAAAATACAATTCTAAAATTCTTAATTATACCTATCGCAATGATTCTTTTTATTTATCTAAGTATTTGAAAAGTGAAAAACAGGGTTATCTCCCAATACCCCAGGTCTTCCTCCTTAAATCTGTTACAATATAGTCTGAAATCGTAAAGATAAAGACTCCCTGAGATCTCGGACAATATTTTCTGATATCGTACAGATATAACCTCTCTCAAATCTTGAACAATATAGTCTGAAGTCGTATAAATATAGACTCCCCTAAATCAGGAACAATATTGTTTGAAGTCCTATAAATATAGACTTCCTTAAATTAGGAACAATATAGTCTGAAATCGTATAAATATAGACTTCCTTAAATCAAGAACAATATAGTCTGAAATCGTATAAAATATAGACTCCCTTAAATCTTGAACAATATAGTCTGAAATCGTATTAAATATAGACTCCCTTAAGTCTTGAACAATATAGTCTGAAGTCGTATAAATATAGACTTCCTTAAATCTTGAACAATATAGTCTGAAATCGTATAAATATAGACTTCCTTAAACCTTGAACAATACAGTCTGAAATCATTTTATATAGACTTCCTTAAATCTTGAACAGTATAGTCTGAAATCGTATAAATATGGACTCCCTTAAATCTTGAAGGATACAGTCTGAAATCGTATAAAAAAAGACTTTCTTAAATCTTCAACAATATACTTATTAGTCTGAAATCGTATAAATATATACTCCCTTAAATCTTGAGAAAAATACAGTCTGAAATCGTATAAATAAAGACTTCCTTAAATCTTGAAAAATAAAGTCTGAAATCGTATAAATATAGACTTCCTTAAATCAGGAACAATATAGTCTGAAATCGTATAAAAAAAGACTTCCTTAAATCTTGAAAAATAAAGTCTGAAATCGTATAAATATAGACTTCCTTAAATCAGAAACAATATAGTCTGAAATCGTATAAATATAGACTTCTTTAAATCTTGAACAATACAGTCTGAAATCGTATAAATATAGACTCCCTTAAATCTTGAAGGATACAGTCTGAAATCTTATAAATAAAGACTTCCTTTAATTTTGAACAATATTGTCTGAAATCGTATAAATATAGACTTCCTTAAATCTTGAACAATATGGTCTGAAATCGTATAAATATAGACTTCCTTAAATCAGGAAAAATATAGCCTGAAGTCGTATAAATATAGACTCCCTTAAATCAGGAACAATATAGTCTAAAAAACGTATAAATATAGACTTCCTTAAATCAGGAACAATATAGTCTGAAGTCGTACAGATATAGACTCCCTTAATTCTTGAACAATACAGTCTCAAATTGTATAAATATAGACTCCTAAAAATCTTGAACAATATAGTCTGAAATCGTATAAATATAGACTTCCTTAAATCTTGAACAATATAGTCTGAAATCATATAAATATAGACTCCCTTAAATTAGGAACAATACAGTCTCAAATCGTATAAATATAGACTCCCTTAAATCTTGAACAATACAGTCTGAAATCGTATAAATATAGACTCCCTTAAATCTTGAACAATACAGTATGAAATAATTTAATATAGACGCCCTTTAACCTTGAACAATACAGTCTGAAATCGTAAAGATGTAGACTCCCTTAGATCTTGAACAATACAGTCTGAAATCGTATACATATAGACTCTCCTAAATCCGGAACAAACTAGCCTGGAATCGGTTGGATAAAGATTCCCTGAGATCTGGAACAATATTGGCTGGAATCGTATAGATATAGACTCCTTAAATCTGGAACAATATAGTTTGAAATCGTATAGATATAGAATCCTTGAGATCGGGAACAGTATTGCCTGAAATCTTACAGATATAGACTCCCGTAATTCGATTAGGGACAATATTGACTGAAATCGTACAGATACAGACAAACAATATTGACTGAAATCGTACAGATATTTATCAATTATGGACTTTTTACGAAGTCAATATGTTATATATGGACCTGTTAGGTTTATATTGACCGAGGACGAAGTCCATCATTTTTATATTACGTATGTAGTTTTATGGTATCTCGACATTTTTGTGGAGGAAAATTTTGTCAATACATTGGAATCTAATTAGAAATAGAACCTTCATTTGGAGGCGGGTGTGGATCTGCCATCATCTAGAATGGGTTACATGAGGGATCGTAGGAAAAATAAATGACGACTATTCTCTTATATTTGCAAATAAAAACAAACAAACAAGTAAGCCTTTACGTGAAGTGTGCAATAAAGAAACATATGACAACTGTTTAATATATTTTTCATCGATTTCAGTGGTTGCTCTGTAAAAACATTTTAATACCCCCCCCCCCCCGCCTTTTATCTCCCCGTCGGAAACTCCTTTTAGTGTGTCATTTATTAAAATATCTTTGCATAAGACCTTTCTTAGTGAAAAACTATATATATTTACTGTATTCTTGTTAACATTGGATTGACGTTGCGAATAAACTGATGCCACTTGTATTTGTGTTTTTTATTGTATACCAAGTAAAGTAAAGTTTATATTTGAGCTTTTCTAGATCACATGTTACTGCATTTTACTAAATTTGTTTTATGTCAAGACATATGTATTTTGTATTCCCTCGAATGAAATAACAAAATACCGAAGTAACTGTGAATTTAGTTTATGCATATGCACTGTTTGTTTTTTTTTATAATATTTGATTAAGATTTTGAATTTGAAACTTATTTACTAGTACTTTTTCAGAGTTCACACTGTTACTGCTTTAGTTTTTTGTGTTGTATATGAAGTGCTTGTTTCTTGTTATCTTTTTATTCTTTTTTTTGTGTGTTTTGTGGGCATGCAGTGTCTTTGGTCTTCCTTCTTCTGGTGTTTTTACATTTGCCTTGACCTGGACTTTATGTAATCTTTTGCTTTGTTCCTTCGGTATTCTACCGCCGTTGTTTTACTTACTTACATACCTTTAAACATGGCATATCTTTTTGCCTAAATGACAGGAGGAAATCAAAGTAAACTGATAGAGACTAACTGATACAAATCCGCCAAAAGTGACGATAATATGGCCGGGTACACAACGGACTGACGGAAAAGTTGGTGTGTTACGGCGGCAATAGAATACGGAAAGAACAAAAGATTGGTAATTACAAAAATGGAAGTCCAAAGACATTGCCAAAGCGAGAAGACGGAAAACAATGACGTTAGACAGCTACATAAGTGACCCTCATTGGCTTAGATGCCAACTTACCATCCCAGATGCATGCAGTACCAGGATAGAGCTGATCCAGTACAGAAACTAATGTATTGATTCTCTACAGTTTTTGATAGTAGAGATGGAAACAACTTAATTATAATCAAATATTTGCTAAAGTTAAATTATATTTATTGACAAAGTTCGAGACATTGCATTTGTTTTTATGTATTACATGTAATATTTTTTACTATCATATTTATTGATAAAGTTCAAGATCAGTGTTTTAATCACGCTTTCTGAATTTAGTTACGCATGAAGCCTAAGGGGTAATTTTCGTTTTATCTACAACTTGAGTTGGACACATTTTCTTCCCTCTCTTTCCCGGTCTGCCTCCGATGAAGATCCTTAGTGATCGAAACGTTTTGTCCCTTCTTTTAACTTTTCTAACTTGATATACTTTTTGTCGTTTCTATTTTTATTTTTGATTTTTTTTACCTTTTTATTTTAATATCACTTTATAGCCACTGCCAAAAACTTGCCTATATTAATATAAAAGATGGATTGCGAAGGAATGAACACATCAATTTGTCGAGGAGTGCTATGAAAGTTTTTTCTTAGAAAGTAAAGGAGTGCTGACGTAATTCGACATGCCAGATTGCATATTGAGTACACATGGGAATGCCAGTAGTCTATTGAAATTTCAAACTATTGAACTCGATTTATATGTATTGCCGACCTGAAAGTCCAGCGTGTTTGTGATTTCTTTTAATTTCTTGATGGAATCGATGTGGTCCTGGATACAGAAAGATGAATCTCCATCAGCTGCTATTCCAAAACCTGTTATCTATCTAAGAAGAGTGAATTTGGGGAGTAGTAGTTATTACATGTTATTAACAAATTAGAGTTATGTACCCTTATACACAACTTAATCTTTTCAGTGTGTGTAGCATCCGTATAAATATCGCCAAGTATACAAAGCCCGAGTATTTATCCCCTGAGAAACGGTGAAGATATTATTGTCCCTTTTTGTAGATTATCTTTAAGGTTACAATAAACCAAATACTCTATAATGTTATTTCCGTATGGTGGGGGTTCCCCTTTTCAACAAAATTCTTAAAATAGATGTAGGTAAATTTTATGCTCGGATGTCCAGAAAATGAAAACTACATATAAAGACCTTTATTATATTAAAATAAAAAATGGGGTTCCTATGGCTTTTCTGGGTTTAATTGAGGCTCAAAAGAGGTGATATTCAAAAAACGATATTTTTCAAATCTCCACCCTAGGCATTAAAATTTCACATATAATGGGCAGGGGTAGAATAACGAAAAATAAATTATAATATTTCAACTGACTATACATTATTCAGTTTTAGTTTTGAATAGTTCATTTTATTATCAACCAATGGAAGATGATCTACCGCTTTATTCTGAATGAAATGTTGAGTTCAAAAGCTAGATGCGTTCCGAAGGCAATTATTTGGTTTATTGTAACCTATATGGTATTTTAATGAATTTTAAATCTTACAAATTTTGTAATTTTAGATAAATCAACCACTTAGTACAATTTTTGTCTACATTTCAAAACACTGTTATTCCGTCTATATTTTTTGCCATTTTTTGCCGAGGTGACCCCTTCTCAGAAAATCACAGAACAGAAAATGATTTTTCAGAGACTTTACGGTACTGCTCTTCTCAGTCCAAACCAAATCTTACTTTTTTTCACTGGATGTTTACAGCTTATGACAAGGCATCTCTGTTGGTGGTTGGAATAATCAATTACGTAATAGCATGTCCATATTTGGAAGAAGAAAAGAGACCTATGCCAACATGTTCCAAAAGGGCAATTTTGAAACAGACTATAAAGACAATACATAGTCATTAGTTCGCCTTCAAATAGTAAAATCTCAAACATCTTAATGAAGATTGTGCAGAAAGTTGTGGCTGAATGTGTCACTAAAAGATAGCAGGGGGTGTTTTGTGGAAGCGGTATTTTGGCGTTATTTCGGTAAAAAAAGAAAGATTTGGTTTGGACTGAGAAGAGCAGTACCGTAAAAAAGCTTTCTTGTAGTATGATTATAAGTCGAGTTTATTTACATGTACGATCCACACACACACACACACAATCAGATTCTGTGTCTTTCCTTTATCTTTTTCTCTTTTCTTATCCTCTTGTTATTGCTCTAAAAATACTTTTCTTTACTCTATTAGTGAACTCCCATGCATGCATACTATTGTATTATATTGTAATTAAGAAGAAGACGATCTAAGTTTGATTAACTTGTGTTTTTTTCCTTTTTGAGCAAATGAAATAGTTTAAATCAATAAATATCGTGATGGCTTTTTTCAATGGACATAATTATGACTTAATAAGGAGTAAATGATTAAATTGCAGCCAGGAATAAAAACATGTGCAATGAAACAAATATTGTTGTAGCTGTACAAATATTGACCAAAGCTCGTACAACTGTTAAGCTTAATCTCAAGCTTACTTTAAGATTCAGTGGA
>MJUU01008088.1:178300-188808 GCA_002080025.1 Modiolus philippinarum
AAATTCGACTACGTCTTGGTTTTCCTAGTCTACGTGGACGCCATGCATTACCACAAACCCTGTTTTTTTATTCACACCCAACCTCATGCTGCATAAAAATTCAAGGTATTCGTCATAATCATCCATGTTTGTTTTTCCTGTGTATTTGTAGGTTTTTGTCAAACAAAACTTTGATCGTGTAAACAGATTTTTGACAAAGTTTTTGATAGAAAACTTTGATCGTGAAGTACTGGTCTATCTTATTTTACTTTTCTATGATCGCGTAGGGATGAATAGTGGTATTCATTTCCTTTCCAATTAAAAATATACTGTCCCATGTTTGTAATGTTTATTTTCGTCTAGTATTCTAGTATGTGATTTTTTACAATGAGATGTCATTGATAAGAAAATTTAGCTTTACTGTTGTGTATACAAATAACATGGCAATAAATAATTTAGAAAAATTAATGTATCAGTTGTCTGACAGATTTTTGACAAGACAGTTCAGAATGAAAAATCTGTTTAAGGGTTGCTGATGGAATATTAAATTTCAGACCACATTATTAATAAATGATGTTTTACAGACAATGTTACTCCGAATTCCCACACATAATGGGTGTCAACCTTGGGGGAATTTTCTACATTTTATATAAGTGCTTATACCGTGTAAATGTTTGTAAAGACGAGGGATGTTATAACTGTGTGAGAATGTGGTAGGTGGCTCTCAATGGAGTAAAAATTGTATATAGGATTTGCCACTTAAATTGAATGTCACAAAAATGCAATGAAAACGAAAAGGAATGGTGGATGTGAGATTTAGCTGTTGAACGTAGTCCTTGAATTGGTAACAGGCGAATCTTAAAGGGATTTAAAACTATTTTCCCGTCCGTGAAATGTGAAATTTGAAAAATTCAGGATAATCCAGAAAGAATCCCTCTCCAAGTAAAACCCCCTGTTTTAGGAATACATTTTACAATCCACATACTAAACCCGTGAATATATGGTAATAGTATGCAAAACGAAGGAATTAACACCAAAAATGTATCAAACAAACGTAAAACGATATCATTTAAAGGTCTATAAAATTGAAATCAAATATTTTTGGCCAAAAGTAGTACAGTCAGAGACGTTTGAGGTGCTTCCGATGTTTGTTTAGTTTTACAATGTTTATGACGTCATCGTGTGAAATCATGTGAAATCGAAGAGGTCACAAGCAATTGAAAAGGTAAGTTTTTTTCTATATTTTGTAAATTTTTATGATATTTGAGTCAAACTCCTCATGATTCATTTAAACATTTAACAAAAATATTCTACTGAAAAGTTGTTCCCCAAAATCCGCGAGAGTGTTTAACTAGAACTACGGAACTGACCCTTTCACGATAACTGCGGTCCTGCGATTTTGAGTGGAAAATAAAAACAGTTCCCGCAAAAATGACGTCGTAGAACAATTAACCAAGACGTCACGTATACTATGACGTTGCATTTTACCCACTCAAAGGCATATGAGCGCATGTGCAAAATTCAGGACCGCAGTTATCGTGAAAGGGTCTATAGTGGGTACGTGCATTTCCACCAAGCACAGTTTATTTTTGGAAAATACACGACACATACCCGACCCATACCCACCAAAATAATAGCTATACAATCTTGAAAGGGCCTTTGCATGTCTAAAACAATGTAAAGGGTCGATTGGCTTCTTATAACCAATTAGATTAATAATCTTGAATAAATATTCGTAAATAAATCTCATGTCAGACTCAGTATCAATGAGTTTATAATGTAGGACGTTTTCAGAGATCAACTACTTGAGAGTTATCTCCCCTAAGCCATACGACGAATGCACACTCAAATAATCTATGTTCATGACATGCACGAGAATAACATTTTTTCAGTCAAGTCATGATGAAATCGGGTAAAAAACGGGTTCAAAATGTTTTTTTTTTCAAAACTGGTTTTATATCAATCTCCTTGATCGGTCTAACTATGGGGGAGGGGTCCCTTTCCCGAAATCCCGGCAATATTCTTCAACTTTCCCCTTTCACGAGCTGGAAAATATTTTACAGATTGTCTTAAACAGTCCCACTTTTCCTGGTTCATGGGGATTTTTCTCAGCTTTTCCCGCTTCACGCCCAAAAACCCTTCCCGTTTTCACGGCGGGCACTTTTTGTTCCGTTTTTTGAACCGTTTCCTGTTCACTTTACTAAAAGGCCAATCCCACTTCCCGCTTCAACCTTATCGAGACCCATTTGATTTTATGTGTCGGTGAAAAGGTATTAAAACATTTTACCTTGCAAAAATATGATTTGCATAATAAAAAAAAATGAATACAGTAAACGGTTAAAATCAGAAAAAGGGATCTTTTTAAGCAACAATGTAAATCTCAGTTTAATATTGTTTTTCTGCCAAAAATACTGCCCCTATAATTGAATAATCAGAACATTTTAGTTTATCACTTTACCTTTTTCAGACTTTCAAAGTTTTTTTTATGTCTTTGGGGTGTTAACTGTAGCGCGGGTCCAATGCTGCATGCATAGCTTATAGCACAATTCTGACACACTCTGACAAAGCACTTTTGCCTGTCCGAAAATTTCAATATACAATTTTGTCATCTTTTGACGCGAACGATAAATTAGTGCGAAACTGGAAAAGTCAGTTTAAAAAATCACAGAAGATTTGCAAAAAAAAAATCTGAATATTAATCTAACGAAATTTGAAATTGAATAACTTGAGTATGTTTGAAAATAAATAATGTTTATAATTTCTACAAGCTATGAAGTTCACTTCTTTTTACGCACTCAAACCCTGTTTTAGCCTCTTTATGGATTTATTGCCACCCTTCCTCTGTCAAGTATCTTATTAGACAAACAGATATAACATCGAAATGAAAAGGTTTGCACCATAAATTTTACAATGTTTCAAGATCTGTTTACGCATATTTGATTGTACATTTCGTACAGCAGAGGTTTTGTTCACTTAAGATGGGTAAGACAAAATTTTGTAGTATCTGACATACATCACTGTACAAAAATCAAATGACGAACATTTTAAACTGCACAGATTACATCACTTTGAACTTATAGTAGAGCTTAAACTAAAATTAAAAAAAACCCTTGTTCCTAATATCACAATTAGAAAATTTTAAGGGGCGACCATTTGCTCTTCGGAAGTGGAGAGGGGCTTGAGACCAAAGAACATTAATATTCTAATCCTTTCTGTCAGTTAAACAGATGATTTAATTTTGTTATGAATAGCATTTTTCGGGGAATATTCATAAGCCAGCTTACTACTAGCTCTACAAGTACCGACAATGTATAAGTCATTTTATTATGCATTGTCCGCGGATATTCGAGACAAAGTCATATTGTCGAAATATTGACCGAATTTTTGAAAATTTCTATATTTCTAATTTTTATTCATTGTTCATTATTCATTTAGATTTTAATATTGATCCATTTTGAGCCTACATGTCCATATTTATCTTTATTCTTGACATTTCGCAACAGATATTTTGCACCCAATTTTAATAGTTTCACTGATATTTACATAGATTGCAAGGCCTCTTTACAATTTATGGTCACATTTCCCTAAATTTCTCAACATGTCAAAGTTTTCAGAAAGAAGACGGTGATATTTTCATTTCCAAATACATTAAAGGACATTTTGGTCGTTTTCCATTTCTTTTCAATACGAGGGGTTGGAAAAGATGTCGGAAAATATTGTATCCATTAAGTGTGCACCTCATCCAAGATGCCCACCAGAACTTAACTTAGTATCAAATTGGACCCATATGGGAAATCATGTTAAAAGATCTTTATGACTATTTCATTTGGCTAATTTGAATTAAAATTGGTCACAACTGTCCTTAGCTGACCCCACTTTGAAAAATGTGTTGGGCAAATCTGATTCAGGTCCATGATGGCAGCAGGCGGGGAACATAGTTTAATATTAGACCCAATAGAAAAGCATTGATTCAAAGATCATCTCCCCTGAAGTCACAGAGACAATTAGAACCAAACTTGGGAGAATGACACCCTGTAAACGATATGGTCATTTGGACTGTCTTTGTCAGGCATGGACCAGATGAGCTATACAGGCCCTTGTATATACTCTTCATTCTATTGATGTGCATTGAAGAGGCATAAGTTGTCGAAATGATTTTCAGTAACTTGGGTATTTGGACATTCAACAGTACAATATTCCAGTCCTTCGTCAATAGACTCGACTAGGTCTACATAAGTAGAAAGTCCATAACTAGTTATAATAGTTTAATGAATAATATATCTGCATTTTAAAGTGACGACACATGGTCTCTTCGAAGTGATACATTATGAATTGATCACAAGTTCATTGATCAATAAATATTGTTTTTTTTAAATGAAATTTAATTCTATCACTGACTGGATTTACGTATTGCAGGTAAAATTTTGTTTCTTATTTTTACTATTGTAGTAATTTATATCATTGTCTCCATAGTCATTCTAGTTTATATTTCGAATAATACGGTTTTTTTGTAGTCTCCCGAGTTTTGTCAAATAAATTGGTATATAATTTTTCCTGACTGGAACACTTTTATCATGACAAACAAATACGTTATGGATCCTTTTTATACAAACAAAAGTAATAGAACATTGTATTCATTAAGGAGTGTCCAAGCCCGGATTAGGGGATAGGGTGAAGGCCCTTTGAACAGTTTGGTCAAATTTGCCCCAAAACTGTTAACTGTTTCTCCTTGCTGCGCTCGATGATTATTTTTCTTTTGTGCCCCCTAAGATCCGCCCATGGAGTCCTTTTGATTCAACAGTTCTTGAGGGCTCTTAAATAAATGAAATCTGCGAAAATGTTTGTAGGTATCATCAGTATTTCATTTAGCTCTTTCACGAATGGAATATGTCTTGAAATTTATTTTTTACGTTTCTTCACTTCACCTAAATACGACTCACTGTACTCCAAGAATAATCTCAATAAGGCTCAATATACTCCAAGATTCACTTCAATAAGCCACAATATACTTCACCTCAATAAGGCTAAACACGTTACTTCAATAAGGCTCGATATACTCCAAGAATCACTTCAATAAGGCTTTACTATCTTCACCTAAATAAGGCTCAATATACTCAAAGAATCACCACAATAAGGCTCAATATACTTCATCTCAAGAAGGCTCAATATAATCCAAGAAGCCACTCAATAAGGCCCAACATACTCCAAGAATCACCTCAATAAGGTTCAATATTTTCCAAGAACCACCCCAATAACGCTTGTCAAACGAACTTCACATAAATCAGGCTCATTATACTCAAATAATCACCTTCATCATGCTCAATATAATTCACCCGAATAAGGCTCAATATATTCAAACAAGGTTCATTATACTCCACCTCAATAAGGCTCAATATACTTAAAGAATCACCCCAATGAATCTCAATATACTCCATCCTAATACGGGGCTCAAAATAATCTAAGAATCAATCATCCCAATATGGCTTAATAAACTAACTCCAAGAATCGCCTCAATATTGCTCAATATACTCCAAGAATCACCTCAATAAAGTCCAATGATCACCTTAATAAAGCTCAATATACTTCAACTCAATAAGGTTCAATATACTTCAACTCAATAAGGTTCAATATACTCCACCTCATAAAGACTCGATATACTCCATCTCATAAGGCTCAAATTGCAATGTAATAAATCCCACCTAAATACTGAATAAGGCTCAGGTTAATAAACTCAACCTCATTAAGGCTCAACATACCACAATAAATGCAAAGTAAGTTAGAACCGAACCGTCAGTGTAAAACGAACAATCCAAGGACAATGGCAGCTTGGAAAAACAAAGAAACAAAGGCATAACATGAGCACGACACAGAAAAGTAAAATGAAGACACACACATATACAAAAATGAACAAAACATAGTTTTACCCAATAAAAAACCATGGGTGAGATAAGGTGCACCGGTTCTTATAAGACAACCACTGTCAACTCCGGGAGTAAAGTCAAATACAAACTTTAGTGGCAAAATGAAAGATCTGTTGTCATCTGGGAAATAGATATCCCATAGCGTGATGTCGACCATAAAACTTCTGTAAATGATGACTTCAAGTTATGGGTAACATATCCTTGCTTATTTAAAGTAGCCCCTTTGTAAGCAAGGTAGTCACTGTATCGACTGCAAACTAACTTTGTTGTTTCATAAATTGCTTAATCTTACCATGTATTTATAGGGGTTTCGTCCCATGTACATTTACTCTATATCCATTTGTTCTTTATCGAATTTTCATCAACTTTCACTAGTGTGATACATAGTTCTCATTGTTCCCCAATTTGAAAACTCTTTTATCAGAAAAGTTTATTTCCAACCATTGGCACAAGAGGAGCATACTAAATAACATATAACTATTGACATGCAAAATGAAAAGAAATCTGTATCTCAGACTTTATCTTATGCTGGAGGAATACATAGTCATGCAACAAGTATCAACACGAAACAAAATAGATTTAGGCTTGTAGTACAAATCGACATTGTCCCTTTGTAAGACCGTTATTAAATAGGCACACAGATCAACAATTTGCAGGCTGATAACAGATGATCTACTCCAAACATATGTATATTTTATTTTGCAAATAAAATTGGACACAAGTTAATCAAACTAATGATGTCCCCTCCTCATATACATATGTTACATTGATGTATTGAGCATATTTATTGCATTAATCGTTATCTAAATATAATACAAGAACTCTAGATCAACTGTATAACAGTCTTAAACATAATATAGATCATGTCTATCACTGTCCACTTATTATATGACGAAAACTGTTTCGGTTTTATTATTTATTATTAATTGACAATTTAAATACGTAGCTCTCACTGGACACTTCCTGCTGCCAAATGGAAGTCGGATAAAGAAAATGACAGTTTGTAGGTAGCTAGTCTAAACAATTGTAACTCACTCGAGAAAACATCGGCAGCAGAATACCGAAGTATCAAAGCGCAAGATTACATAAATCAAAGTCCAGAGTATGATCTGATATTAATCCAAAGGTTATAATTCCAAACTTTACCTGATTATCTAAAAAGAATTAAAACATTATGTTTAGAAGTGAAAACACTGTACGAAATACTATCTAAGAGACACCCTTGCTTTCTATTTTTGGTCATAAAAATGCATAATCTACGAATTCAAGTTTGAAGCCTTTACAATGTTAATAAAGATGTTGAGTTAGATATGTTTTCTCTGAGATAAATTTTATGTCAGGCCGAAGGCTCTTGTATACACTAATATGACAGTAACTATAAAATGTTTTAATTTGTAAAACTTCCTTATTTCGAGTAATCTGAAGCAAGTTGAAAGAGTAAATCATATATTTCATGTTTTGGGAATAAACTGGAAAAAGCTTTACAATCAACTGCATTAAACCAAATTAGATTATGTTAGGAAATTTTACCACAGTTCAGTTTTACAGTTATAAAAGTAAGTAACCGATCAATACTACAATGTACAGTTTTAATATTAAAGATATCTTATGCAGAGTTGAAACTATTAGTCTTTTGGCTTAAACCATTAATCTTTTAGAGCCGACACCATTACTCGTTTGCTTGATCTATACAAAAAAAAAAATACTTCGGTATATTTTATTTTCTAGAAGGCGGATACTTATATCATGTTATCCATTTTTTAACTTTTAATGTCTACTGATATCGTTGTGCATAGGGTGTCTAGAAATAATCTGATACTGGTAAATTGTGTATAGAATGTCTCACCATGATCTGATATTGATATCACTGTGTAAAGAATGTCTCATCATGGTCTGATATTGATATCACTGTGTACAGAATGTCTCGCCGTGGTCTGATACTGATATCATTGTGTACAGAATGTCTCGCCATGGTCTGATATTAATATCACTGTGTACAGAATGTCGCGCCGTGGTCTGATACTGATATCATTGTGTACAGAATGTCTCGCCGTGGTCTGATATTGATATTATTGTGTACAGAATGTCTCGCCATGATCTAATACTGAAATCATTTTGTATAGAATATCTCGCCGTGGTCTGATACTGATATCATTTTGTACAGAATGTCTCGCCATGGTTTGATATATATCACTGTGTACAGAATGTCTCGCCATGATCTGATACTGATATCACTGTGTACAGAATGTCTCGCCATGGTCTGATACTGATATCATTTTGTGCAGAATGTCTCGCCATGGTCTGATATTGATATCACTGTGTAAAGAATGTCTCGCCATCATCTGATAGTGATATCACTGTATGCAGATTGTCTTGTCATTGTGATACTGATGTCATTGTGTAAATAATGCGTCACAATGGTCTGATACTGGTATCATTGTGTACACAATGTCTCGTCATGATCTAGTACTGAAACTGGTATCATTGTGCACAGAATATCTCACCATGATCTGATATTGATATCATTGTGCACAGAATGTCTCGCCATGCCCATGATCTGATAGTGATATAATTGTGTACAGAATGTCTGACCATAATCTGATAGTGATATCATTTTGTACAGAATGTCTGACCATGATCTGATACTGACATCATTTTGTAAAGAATGTCTGACCATGATCTGATACTGATATTAGCTGAAATTAAATAAAGCTAACAATGATTCCAAATACTGCCCTTTTCTAGATCTAACTATCATTATAGACGCTGGCAAATTAATAACTAAAATATATGATAAAAGGGATGATTTTGATTTCACTATAGCTAACTTCCCTTTTCTTGACGGCGACGTTCCTCAAGCTCCATCATACGAGGTGAACATTTCCCAACTAGTACGATTCGCACGTGTTTGTTCTACTCTTGACGATTTTAATGAACGTAACCTTACTATCACAGCAAAACTTTTACAACAGGGTTACAGATTTCATAAGTTGTTGAATACCTGTCAGAAGTTTTATAACAGATATGAATATTTAATATCTAAATATGGCGTTACTCGCAAACAGCTTATTACTAAGGGCATTTCTAATCCCCGTTTTTACGGCAATGTTGTTAAAAAATGCCAGAAACTAATTAAAAATCCAGAAAAGCTGGGTCGTAACTCACATTCTTTGCGTAATAGGGATATTGACAAGATACTCTGCTTGCATCCGTTAAATTAGCTTTGAGCTCTAGTGACCTGAAAATTTTACATACATACTAGCCTCTCACTGATACTGCCGATGTCTACTGAAATATATGATGATTCTTGACTAAATCCTACGGGAAGTTTTGAGTTTGATTTTTCATCATGATCTGATACTTGTATGACTGTGTACAGAATGTCTCACCATGATCTGATACTGATATCATTTTGTACTGAATGTCATAACCATGATCTGATACCGAAATTATTTTGTACTGAATGTCTCGCCGTGATCTGATACTGGTAAAGCTGTCTACAAAATGATTTTGTACTGATATCGCTATGTTAGCCGACGTCCATGTATATTTAGCTAATGTAAATGCACTTTCGAAAAGTTATGTCTCTTCAGTACAGATTAAGGTTAGTGGGGACAGCTGTCACGTGATTAAACCATAAAAATGGCGGAAAAAAAATTTAAAATGTTCAGAATGGAATGAAATTTGACAGGGATGTTACTGAGCATGTGTAGAAACGAACTTTGGTTTTAAAAACATCAAAATGGTGACCGTTGCTATGGAAACAGAAAATGGCGGAAAATTTTCAAATTGCTCCAAAATGACTGAAATTTGACAGGAAGGTTACTTAGCATGTGTAGATACGAGTTTTGGTCTTAAAATATCAAAATGGCGACCGTTGCCATGGAAACAGCAAAATGGCGGGAAAAATTCAAATTCCTTCGTATATGATGAAAAATGGAAATAATCTTGAAATAAGGTGAGAAAAAGGACAATAATAATAATTTAACACAGTAAAAGTGCTGAAAAAGGAAAATAACTTTGATAGAAATTAAATGAATTGAGATATAGTAGTAAAAAAAGTAAATTATGTACACAAAGGGATAAGTAAATTGGAAAAAATGATAGAATAAAACTTGAAAATTGTGGGAAGAGAGAATTCATCCTAGAACAACAATAGCAGTCTCCCCCTTCTAAACAATTAACGCAGACGTGAAAGAAATACTGCCAGAACAAGCCACTGCTGATTTCCGTTTTATAAAGATCACTTCCTAGAAGTTTGGAACAAGAAAATATAAGAAATATCGACTCATCCATTTAGTCAACACCATCAAAAATATATCTATATACAGCATAAGAGGTCGTTCCGGTCAAAACGGTGGCCAATTGTAACTACTAGTACTTCCTGTCCCGCATGCACGCGCCTTTATCTTTCTATAGGACTCCTGTGGGGTCACGTATTGAACTTTCATACAATATATCACAAAATTTGAATTTGTAGATGAAATTTTTGTATTTATGATTAACAGTATTCAAGAAAGTATCCACTTCCGGTTTGACATATGTAACCTACAACTTCCTGTTCTAGTCAAGTGAAGACCGTATACAGTCATATGACTATTTTAGTTT
>MJUU01008088.1:198779-219539 GCA_002080025.1 Modiolus philippinarum
CTTTGCCCATGTCACTGTACAAAGACATGTTGTGTTTACTTTGCCCATGTCACTGTACAAAGACATGTTGTGTTTACTTTGCCCATGTCACTGTACAAAGACATGTCGTGTTTACTTTGCCCATGTCACTGTACAAAGGCCTGTTGTGTTTACTTTACCCATGTCACTGTACAAAGACATGTTGTGTTTACTTGGTATATCTCGTGCGTGCTAGATTAAGAAAATTAAGGTAAAATAGGTCACGATTAAAGGTAAAAGGGACAAAATATATAAATTTATATATAAATTTAAAGACAACTATAACCCAATAAAGAGAGACAGAAGTAAAAGCCTTTTTAATAAGGACTGTAACGTCCGGGTCCAGGATGATGTGGTTGGCCCGTCGAAAGTGTTCATGTACTGGGCAATCTTTTCCATTGGTGACGCTCTGATTACATGTATATTCGGAAAAGAGACCATCCAATATTTTCTCCCATATAAAATACTTGCGGTGTTTACAACCAACATCATACACTAAGTTTTTGGTAGTGCACGTGAAAACTTTTCTTAGTTTCAAAGCATAAGCCGGTCCTACTACTTCGTCAGTTTTCCGAATAAAAAGACATATGTGTTATTGTCTCATGTTCATTTACTCCATATCCTTTCGTAAAATAAGTCAACCATTGACATCTCTTACATCGTCTGGTCTACTCACAGGGATTTTGAGTGAGTAGCACTCTTGAAAGAGTTAGTAACAAGGTGCTGTAAAAGCTCTTATCTTTTCTGAAGGCCGCAATAGGAAGCGAGTCCTGCAGACATTTGTTCGTCCTCCAGGACTATGAAAATTTAAGTTTTGAATCAAATTTTTTATAGCTTCGTTATGAAGGTGGTATTTCAGGACAAATGGGAATCGGATCATTGGTATGTCCCACCCTCTTCTTTATAGCCATAGATCTATTTCAATTTGTATGCTTCATCTGGTAGATCCTGGTTTTCTATGGATGTCTTGATAAAATATTTTTTGCTTTGTTATATTTTCTTTTTTATTTATGATTTTATGGGTTTTTGTTTTTGTAGAAATTTGGATACGAAAGTTGAAAGTCCCCTTCAGCGAGGTCCAGGCGACCAACGATACCTCCTTTGTAGACAAATTTGATAATTATATATCCGTGCGTGCTTTGGGATGCCGAAGAGCAACCTGTTCATCTGGGGTCTTATTGACAACATACCGAAGTTACTGTATGTTTAAAATTTTGCTTACAACCATTTCGACAACTCACGTGTCTTCAGTGCAGATAAAATCAAATAAGGAAAATAAACGAAATATGTATAAAAACTGATAGAAAACAAATAATCAACAGTATCTAAATGAGAAGCCAGAATAAACTTAGGACAAAGCTTAGGCCCTACGGGGATAGTCCTTCGTTTTAAACAAGATTGTCTGAATTGACTAAATACCTAAATTATTTAGACCATTATTACCTCCTTTAGTTTTATTATCTCCTTTAGTTTTATTACCTCCCTTTTTTAAATTTTGACTTTTCATTATATCTTATTTTTAAGTTAATGAAACAAAAAAAAATGTGTTGGTGAACTAATTAACAAATTGAGCATGTTCTAGCTATTAAAAGAATACCTTTATATGAAAAATATTTTTTTAGCTATTTTTGTTTTCAAAAAATACCTTACATATGATTTTAGGCTTAAATTCCTGATGTTTAATTTTTATTTTACTTTTAGAAGTTGTGACTTTGACCTTTGTCGCGCAAACCTAAAAATCGATAGGATTCCTCCTCTGATCATAAGTCATGTCTATGCCAAGTTTCGTTTAGATATGCCAAGATTATGCATAAACCAAAAGTAGACGCCCGGACACCCAGACAACATTCATCAAATGTCCGCTGCGTACCAAAGTAAGCCAAAGCGATTCTGAAAAAGTCTTCTCTCTCAAGTCTCAATTTTGTTCTGACTAGACCAAACCCAGATTCGTTTAAAAAAACAGGCATTCAGCATTTTTTTTTTTGGTCTTTTGCTGAAGGCATTTTTTGGAAAGGTCAATGTTCGGAATAAATACTTCAAAAGCTCTATTCCATTTTCTAACTTACACATAAACAAGTCAGACTTCTCACCTAAAGCATTTTGGTGTCCTGTGTTGCAGGGTTACTTTAGGCTGTGTTTCAGTCAAATTGACAAACCGAAGTCAAAACCACTGAAGAGGCCTAACCTTAACTGTATTTACTTTATATAGAGACTTTGTCTCATGTACATATACTCCACATCCTTTCATTGTAAATTTACATATATGGTCGTCCAAATGTTTATATTTTGCACAGAAGAGACATACGTTGTTGAAATGGCAATATGTAGAAATTAATCGATATTTTGTTAATTCGAATGTATTCACCAACCCAGTTGTCAGTACTTTAGTGCTTACCCGGAAACTGACTTTATTTGGAAACTTGTGTATAATCTAAATATCCAATATCTATATTTTTGTTAATTGTTTAAAACTAAGGAGTATTTCCCTCATGCAAAGCTCTGTCCTTAGCTGATGGGATCATATTGGTGATTTGTCCTCTTTGATTTTATGGTCGTCCAAATGTTTAGATTGTATCTGAACTGAAGAGACATAAGATGTTGAAATGGCCGAAAAAAATGACCATTATTTAGATCATCGAATCTTTGAAAAAAATATTCTGCTACATATTTTTATGCCCCGCCTACGATGTAAGAGGGATATATAGTTTTCGGGTACGTTGTCCGTCCGTACGCCCGTCCGTCCGTAATGCTCAGGTTAAGGTTTAGGTTGAAGGTAGTTTACCTTGAAGGAGGAGAAACTTTGTATGCAAATAGACCATGACATGAACTGCAACATTTTGGAATGAAACGGATGCTGTGACCTCAGGGTCATGGGTCATTGACTTTGAATATCAGGAGTGAATATTTGATATACTACAGGTTAAGGTATAGGTTGAAGGTAGTTTACCTTGAAGGAGGTATGATATCTTGATGAAACTTTGTATACAGATAGACCATGACATGAACTGCAACATTTTGGAATGAAACTTATGCTGTGACCTCAGGGTCATGGGTCATTGACTTTGAATATCAGGAGTGAATATTTGATATACTACAGTTTAAGGTTTAGGTTGAAGGTAGTTTACCTTGAAGGAGGTATGATATCTTGATGAAACTTTGTATACAGATAGACCATAACATGAACTGCAATATTTTGGAATGAAACGGATGCAGTGACCTCAGGGTCATGGGTCATTGATTTTGAATATCAGGAGTGAATATATTGATATAATACAGGTTAAGGTTTAGGTTGAAGGTAGTTTTCCTTGAAGGAGGTGTGATATCTGGATGAAACTTTGTATAATTATACATCATAAGACGAAAAGCATTGTTTTAGTGCCAAACAGATGCTGTGACTTCAAGGGCATGGTTCATTGGCTTTGAAGTTTATGATTGAATTTTTGATACCGCTCATCGATTCAATTTTTGAAATTCTCCTTAGCATCTTTTTTGTCCTTTATGTTTAAACAGCCATTTTTGTAAATGGAATCTTTGATTCCAATTTTGGTAAATTTCCTGAAACTCTCTAAGACATTTAATTTTTTGGAAATTTTACCTAGCAACCATATATTTTTTAATTTCTTTTTGTCAAAACAACAATTTTCAATAACTGAATTGCAAAAATTTTTTATTTCAATTTTGGTAAATTTCCTGAAACTCTCTAAGACCTTTAATTTTGGAAATTTTACATAGCAACCATGCATTGTTTAATTTCTTTTTGTCAAAACACCAATTTTCAATAACTGAATTGCAAGTTCAGTTAGTGGAGATTTCAGTTTTCATAGAAACCGAGCTAGAACACTAAATCTTTGAAAAAAAAAGTATTCTGCTCCAAATTTTTCTTCACAATTTCAGAAATATGTATTAACTAGAATATAAGGGGAACCCTTGCCCAATTTGTTTTTTGAATGGTGGTCTGAAATGGGTTGTTATGGATAGTGGAGCTTTCAGTTGTCATGGTAACCAAACCAGAACATTGAATTTTTGAAAAAAAAGAGTATTCTACATATTTTTCGTCACAGTTTGCGAAATATGTATAAACTAGATTATAAGGAGAACCCCTGCCATTTTTTTTTGAAAGGGGGACTTGGAATGTTTTTATTTCAGCATTATGTATAACCTGGGTTATCAGGGGATCCTCTTCCAAATTTTTTAAAGTGGTCTGAAATGAGTTATGATAGATAGTTCAGCTTTCAGTTCGCATTGATACCAAACTAGAAAACTGAAATTTTTAGAAAAGTATTAGATTTTAAGGGTAACCCCTGCTCAAAGTTTTTTTGAAAGGGGGCTTGAAATGTTTTGACTTGTACTATCAGCAATATGTATCACCTAAATTATAGCCCCTGTCCAATTTTTTAGCTAAATTGCGACTAAGTCAAAACATCTTGCGAAAGTTTCATTACAAGTCTCTGATTGAAATAGAAGAATTTTTATACTTACATACAACTATTTGCATACCGAATGATGTACTTTTGAAAATAACAAATATTCATAACTCGGCTTTTGGCCTTTGGAGCGTTTTCTGATTTTTTTTTCTAACTGATCTTCGCTCGAGTTACAAATGTTGGTACTGGAAAAATCGTGGAGATCAGGGATCCGTTCGGTAATGTCAGTTGCATCTATTTTGTGGTAAAAAAGCACTTTGCTATGACCCAAGCATTCAAGTTTACTACGAACTGCTGGAGTAGTAAACGCGATATTGAGTGGCTTGAGTAGCATACGCGACATTGAACAATTTGCAGAAATTTGATGAAATTTGGTTGAAATGAATATCCATGACTAGGGTTAAAAGATGGTTTAAGCCATTAACGACAACAAGAGGTAAAATACAGGTCCTCAAGAAGTTGAGATGACTTGCATTTTGTAAAAAAACTTAAAGTCATCACAGAAGTTTTACGCTCGACATCACGATCTTGTGGATCGCTATAGTTTATCTGTTTCCCAGATTATGACAATAAATCTTTTCCTCTACAACTAAACTTTGTTTTTCCTCTATCGGATTTGACATTACTACCGGATTTGACATGTTCACCACGGCTAGTGTCTTATAGGAAGCAGGAGATGCTAGTTCTACGGGCCCACCTGATCTCACCTATGGTTTTTTATTGGGTCCGTATTGTTCATATGTGTGTGTGTTTTCATTTTTCTTTTTTTTTGTCCCGTACTCAAGTGGTGTCCTTGTTTCTTAGTGTTTCCGATGTTGCCTTTTGTCCATGGATTTTTTTTTAACTGACCGTTCGGTTCTCACTTACTTGTTAACCTTAGGTGGGCTAAATAAGGTCTGAAGCAGTTTTTCGTGAAAAGAAATATAATTTTCAAATAATTTAGAGCAGACATCTTTTTGTGAAGGCATAAACACTACAGTAGCGAATAGAGAAAGAATAAAAAATATTATGGTGCAATGGCCAAAATTAACTGTAAAAACAAACTAAAAAGGGTGAAAATACGTTATAAATAACAAAATACATTATAAAAATTATATAAAACTAGTGCGGGTAAAAAACAAAGTTTCTTGAGTTAAACTTTTTTAGGGGTTCACACTGTTAGTGTTCTATTTTTGTGGCGTTTGTATCATGTACTGTTTGTTTCTCTGTCTATGTGTGATACTTATATTGCCATGTATTCTGGAATTATCACTTTTGATTATTACTTAGGTTTAGTTTGCCCCTTTGGCACAAATGTTAAGAAACATTCTATTTTATGATCCTATTCCTTTACGGGAATTTCGCATATTCATAGTACAGAATTCAAATGTATTTATTCTCGTTGAAGTAAGTAAGCGAGTAAATCTTATCAAGAGTCGGCAGTATAAACATATAACAAGTAACACAAGAAAATTATTGACGCAAGCTTCAAAATATAGGCCGCCTAATATTGAAATTTCAAAAGTGTTGCATTTTTCATGGGAGTTTGCAATAGCATTGTGTACACAATGGATATGTATGTTCTTAAGTGAGAGCAGATCACAAAACATATAAGCTGACAGTGTCAATGCCTGTGAATGATGGAAAAGCAAGTCCTATGTCCTGTTGCCTGTGACATTTGTTGCATATAAGGGTACCTTAAATTCGTGCTCTCAACTCGCTTCTATGATTATGAATAAATCCGCGGGAAATATATGGAACGAATTCATGCTATAAATTAAATTTAAATGAACTTTATTTGCACAAATAAACCCTAACGGGTTAAAGCAAAATATAAACAATACAATGACACATATATATATACAAATTCACAAATTGTTTACAACATATAATCGTGGTAACAAGAAGATTAATTATATTTAATGGAGTAAAATTGGCCAATGTGGATCTCATTTTCGCAGTTCTACAGACCGCTTTATATAGTCATTAAAGACTCGTTAGACGATTAAAAAAATCACTTTGTTTTGATAATCTACGTGTATTTATTGTACATGTGTTTACACTATGTATATATTATCACAATGTATATTTTGAATCGATAATAAAGATGGAATTAAACTTAATAATAAATTGAAACATGGTGATTACATTAAAGGAGTTTAGTATTTCAACTCCTTCAAGGCATCCAATTAAAAATCGATTCTAAATTTGCTCCAAAACATTCATGTATCTATGACAACCATTTTTTTGTAAACTGAAAACTTCAGGTATATGATGATGAAAGACATTAAAATTTATTTTAAAAAATTTTAATTAATTGAAAGTTTGAAACATCAAAATCATTATTTTTTTAGACTTGTAATTTTTTTTTTACATGTACCATCAACTATATTCATTGCGCTTTTAATTATGTCATTCGTACAAATCCTATATCAAATAACGGACCGCCTCGTGGCGGCCCGTAATGAGCTTCAAAAACTCTTATTCCCGAGTACACAATATACAATGTAATACAAACACAAACAAAACATTTATAAGTACATAACATAAAACATAAAACATGACAAGGCAATACAAGAGCTTATATCAAAAATAAAAAAGCAAAAAATAAAATAAGTTTCAGCACTACAAGATAAGCATTAGCACACAAAAATAAAAAAAACACATGAAATATGAACTAAAATATTAAATAGATAAAAAATATATTGAAGCACTATTATAAAAGGAAGATATTGAAAAGCCAGAAAGGGATTGACACGAACTACTTTAAGGATCGGTAACGATTGTTGTAAAGGATTTTGTTTGTAAGGTTTATTTTTGCCATTCACACAACATATATTTTTGGTTTATTGTATATGACAAGTTCCTTGGTTTATGCCGGGTCATATATCAAACATGTAGGAGTTGTTAGATGCAGCAAATAAATTTGCAGTTAATTCGGTATTTTCTTCAATATCAAAAAATTTAGTTTTGAAGAGATCGATTTCGAAAACTATGCCGGACTCCTTAATTGGTACACAGTTTAGAAGTAAGACATTAAAAACCAATAAAAGATAATTTTTCTCGTGAGTGAGTGTGTTTTTTTTTAATTCATAAACATTTTATATTGTTAATTTTCACAAATGTCAATTTTTGGGTCAATACTGAAGCATTGAAAAGCTGGACTGGTGTAACAGTTATTCTGTGGACGACTTTCACAAGCAGAGACATTTGCCCAGTGGAAAAGTATCAACACAGTTATTCCACAAGCAGAGACATTTGTCTGTGGTTATTTCGACAACTTATGTCTCTTCAGAGGGGGGACCCAGATTTTGATGTTCTATGGGAGCAAGTGGAACAAAATAGGAGAACGCCAGGAGGTGCGAATTTTTGTAATCAAATATTGGCCAAAACCTAGATTTTACCTTAAAATGTATATTTTTTTTGGTTGCTAGGAATGCACGCCTCTAACGACACCTTAAAACCGCGCCTGTCATAGTTCAAATAAAATAAAACTAATCCATGGTGTACAAAATGGTTAATCAATGGTATACAAGATCAGTCAATGCAAGTCATAACTTAGAATCGAATAAAACTGTGTAATTACGTGTGATGAGCTCTATAAAGTAATCACGTTTGATTATATCTTAGCTAATATTTTATGTTAATGGGAAACTTGTCCTTTTTCGTGTAAACGAACACCTGTTTAACTTTTATTTGATTTTGATCATTTATAAGTATTTTATCCCAAATCTAGATCCTTAGGCTTAAGTTATATCATCAAATAAAATACTAGTAGTTGATGTATTGTTGTATTGAGACTATTATAAAAGTGAAGGGTATTTAGTTCACAAAATATATTGGAAATGTTGATGTTACAACTAAGCTACATGTAATGGTGAAATTGGAGAAGACCTTGTCTAGTTCTTAGATATTATGTATCATGAATATATACTCCAAAATTGTAAACGAAAAGAAATTTAGAATTTATACCTCCAGATTTGAGTCAGATTTGATATGCACTGACGAACCTACGCCTGACATAACACCAGTCATGAAACTAGTTCGTGACTATGACGTCATCAATGAAGTCATTTGACAAAGACAACAAATCAAGATGGACGACGAAGGTGTACTTGAACAGATTGGTAAAAAAGATGGGAATATGTCATTCTTGACCATCTTTTGTTTTCATCGAATTCTTATTGTATACTTGCTATACAGAACAAAATCAAACAAAAAAACCAAAACAAAACAAAACAAAAATAAAAATCAGAAAAAAAAAATTCTCAAATTCCATATTTTACATAAATAAGAGCGAGGCAAACATAAAATACAGGTTACGTTCTTCCGGTTTAGTCGCTGCTATAGAGTTCTTTTGTCTATTTTACTCCTTGGAAAATCATGTGATAAAAATAGAGGCACTTATTATCTTTAGGATAGTTCCTTACATTTAATTCTTGACAGTCATGCCAAACATAAAGTTCAAACGAAAATAAGTGATCTTCATATTAATAGTTTCTACACTTTGTTTTTGAATATTTTGAAATATTTAGATCATTTAAGTTTATTTAGATCATTTAAGTTACTTTTTTTTTTTTTTTTTTTTTTTTTGACTGCCGAAGCCATTATTAAGGAAAACGAGAATAATAAACTCATGTCCAAAGTGTCTGCATCTGATCAGAGATATAAATGGCAAATATTCAATATATCTGTTCCCTCCGAAAGTGTAATTAGCCGCTTTACATTGTACGTAGCGCTTCTAAATTACAAAAAAAAATGTAAAGAAAATAATTTTAGGTAAATGTAATCCAATCAAAAGGACAAATCTTTAGACGATCTACACGTTTCATTTACTTTGATGCCTTTGGACCTTTGAAATATATGTGTTATAAACCATAGTAGAATGTACATTTTGCTGTATATGTACCCGGTATATAATATCCTCCTTATTTATGTACACGGCATTTAATTTGTATAAATGCGACTGGATTTATGACCTTATTTACGTGAATGTGTACCTAATTGCCGTCAATTTGTTATTGACTTTAAAAAGGCACTGAATTGAGTCGCATCTATAGAAATTAAATGCCATTTACACAAAATCAATAATGTAATTCTCGCGTGGCACTTGATCCCAGTAATATCCGGTCAATGGTATGTGGTGAAACTGTCTCTATGAAACAGAAAGGAAATGGGGTAAATGTCAAGAAGACAACATCCCATATCCAGGTTAAAACGACACAAAACAAAGCATCTAGGGGTCACCGTACGGTCTTCATATATAGTTTTAAACATGAATATGTCATGATGACCTCCTTTTTTGTTAGATAAGTAAGTGTTCCACACCATACACGTATTTGGACCGTACGCGTATATTCATATGGTACGACCGTACGCATATGGTCGGACCGTATGAGTATACGTGTACGGTCTTCTACGAGCTGGACCATACGCGTACATTTAGACCGTATGAGTACAAAGAGAAAGAAAAACACTACATTCGCTATTCAAACAAAGAAGTAAGTAAAGTGAAAACCGATAGCACTAACTATCACTGAAAACCGCATACATTATTAGGTCTTTATAAAAATAATAAATTACATATATAACTGAAATGAAATTAAAGAAGCAGCGAAATAAAAAAGAATCACATTTTCACACAAATTTTAAAGGTAATACATAAACTTCAGTTTTATATTAAAAAGTTTTGTTCCTGGACAGGGGGCATTCCTTTTTGGAACACTGTGCGATTTCCGCTGTTATATTTATTCAGCCGTCCCTTGCGAGATTTTGGATTTGCAACCTTTTGGGGTAATTGGGAAAAATGTGTTCCTTACGGGTGGCATTCCATGATGATCAGGATTTTTACACAAAAAGACCATATATTTTATTTCAATTAACATTCCATTTATTGTTTTGGAAGCACTAGGTTTTTTTATTATTTTATCTCAAATAACGTTCATTTAGTAACTTAATTTTATAAAGCATCTCCAAAACATGATTACAGTAAATTTTCTCTTATATTTTCCTTAAAATAACGGCTTTTAGAAAATCTTATTTGTTTCTAAACATAAGACCTTAGTTCATTAAATTTATATCAATTTATTTATATTTATATAAGAGCACGCAAGACTTTGAAATAGCCAGACCGTACGCGTATGGTCGGACCATACGCGTACGTTCCGACCGTATGGGTATTTCGACAAAATACTCGTATGGTCTGGAACATGAAGTAAATGCAAATGAGACAAAGTCTCTACAAATATATGGTAAACAACAAGCAATGGAACAACGCTTTTATTGTTGTTCTTCATCTTGATGCCACCATAAGATAGAATAAGATAGAATATTTTCTTTAATATCTCAAGAAGATTTGAATATTGCCTCTTAAGTTTGAACTGAATTTTAATGTGGAAATTAATTTGAAGAGCACAAAAAACAATCAAATTTATTGATCTAGATAAAAAGATCTTTAAAAAATAAAAAAATGTACCAAAACCAAATGAATCTTGTTTTATACATTTAAATTTCATTAAATGAGATTAAAAATCAATACGACTTGTAAATACCTATACCCGGACTTAATGTTTACATACATGTTTGTATTTGTTGTACTCGATGGTCCGTGAAATTTGAAAACTAAAATCTATGTCTATGTATCTCTTCGTTGTCTTCCCTTGAGGTCTGAAAATATGAAATGAAGTATGACTGTCGTGGTTATAATGTAGATTTCATTGAAGATACACGTTAGGATTTAGTAATACAATCAGAAAGTAAGTAAAAATTTACTTGTATTTAACACCAAACGGCATGTCGTCTTCATAATTGCGCAATGACTGACACTATGGTTCTGCTAAATTTCTTTCAAATTTAAGTCGTTTATACTGGAATCCGATGTTAAAACACTTTACATCTTTGCTATTTAATTTTAATCTACACAAGCCCCCCCCCCCCCCTTATAAAATTTCCGGATATGTAAATAAATGCTAATGCCAACAAAATTTAAGCTAAATATCAGAAATTGACCATATTTAGTGCCTACTTGTTTAATAAAATTCTAATCTGTACACTGTGTGTTATGTCTCAACAAACTAGGTACGGTACGGACCCATCATATCGATATTTCCTGCTGTGCCAATACTACCCATCTAAATTTGGTGAGAAAAAAGTCAGATATAAGTGAAACAAATGACGTCGCGCACGATGTTGGTACCACGTCGCGAATTTCGTGTTGACAAATGGTTAATTGTTAAATAAAAAAAATTAAAAATCACAAGAATATAAAATGTTATATATCAAAAGATTCGGAATTTCACATAGTTTGTTCAAAAGAAACGTATACTCTTTTTGAACCTAATGCAAAAATAATGTACTTGATACAATATCGCTTTAACGTCATTTTTAACGATGTAGACGCGTAACACATGTACAAGCTTACACAGACATATTTAACCATTTCGATAATATTTTGAACTTGAAAGACCCCAAATTTGACAGTGTGGTAATGTAGAATTCAGGGAATTGGCGCATCATAAAATCAATGACGGCATTATTCCACTTTTTATGATAACTGCCTTTCATCAAGCTGTATAAGTATGTAGACGCTTCAAAAATGTACACTTCCCTTCACATTAAGCAAGCAGAAATATCGAAGAAAGTGCACATTTATGCAAAAATTTATATTCCAATTGTAGTCTAGTCGTTAGTTTTCGTTATTGTGTAATATACTTCCTATCGCTTTCAATTGATTTCAATATTTCTACATGGTAATGTTATTAAATCGAGATTGAAAGAAAATGTCACAAAATAAAGTATAGCGTTTTCAATTTATTTTCACAAAATTGTACCCGAGGGCTATAGCGAAGTTGGTTGTTAATTGTTAAAACCTTCTGCATATCTATCAACGGTATATTTCCGCCAAAAGATAATATGAATATCTAGTTTTTTAGAAAGAAATTCTTTCCACAATGCAGAATATTTGAATAGAGACTCTTATGTCACAATTATAAAAAATGACGTTTTCTTTGCGTCCGAACTCGTTTCATATAAAAGTAACATTACGGCATCGGAAATTTAAACAAAGTGAATAGAAAATTCTCCGTATTTTTAAAATGTGCATTTCGTCTATTTTTAAATAATGACTCTGTATTGTAAATACCTTCATTTTTAAGCCAAAATTTCGAAGTTTTTCGATTTCGCAAGAAAATGTCACAAACCATGCGGAATGCAAAAACTCACGTCAGACTGATGTCACCCCCAAATTTAAGAACTCATAAATTTTAAAATAAAGATTTTGAAAAGCATAGAATCATTCACATTATAAATGTGCATTTTGTTGCCTTGTTTTTACCTATTCGATATTGTCGATATCTTAAAAATCGACGAACTTATTACGAATTTTCGATTTTGAAATTGAATGTCACAAAAGATGTAAGCGACGTTCAGTGGCTCAAAAAGACGTTTACGTCGCGGAAAAAACAACGCTTTGTAATATACTGAAATACGGCTTGTTTTTAAATAAATTTTAAAAAATCAGAAACAACTTAGTCATTAAAAATACACACACGAACAAAAACGGAGGGGCGGACAGGATACAGAGGAACCGAAAGGAGAGAGGAAGAGGAGAAAGGGGACGGGAGAAGAGAAAAAGAAATGAAAAGGAGGAGAGGCGAGAGAAAGAGAAAGGGCAGTAGAAAGGAGCGATGGGTGGGAGACAGGAGAAAGGGGCTAGAGAAAGGAGAAAGACGCCCCTGTCTGCCCCCTCAATACAGGTAAAATAAAATAATACAGGATGAATTATTCATCCGTTTTATAAATAAACTACAATGGCTAGATGTATGACACAAACGGTCTTTCATATAATTTCTCCGTATTCACGTAAAAAAAAAAAAGAATTGTGATACGAATTCATGCATAATATTTTTTTAAATTATTTACCCCTTAACTGAAGATGAAGAGCCACTTTAACTGTTCTGTCCCTTTTTCATACCTCTTGATATAGTTAACTGGAAACTATATAGAATAAACCACGAATACACTCTATTTCATTCATGATTTTTATGGGGGTGTGGTGAAAAGGAATTCCGAAAAAAAAAATCCAGGATCAGAAATTTAGTAAATACAAAATTGACAGGACATGAAAAGGCTGAAATAAAAATAAGCAGGATAATAGGCTCAACGATTGCGTGAAAATATCCAGGAGCAGATGTTCCTCCAAAGGTAGCCATAAAAATCTATTAGGTTGCTCCCAAACACATATACATAAATAACAACCAAGCCATTATTTCCTTAAACAGGGTGCCCCATGAACGTCATACGTCCGGGTATTCTTATACAAAATACTTTCAATGTAAAAATTGCCTGTACATTGTTTTAAGAAATTATTGAGCTAATACGAAAAAGAATGAAGTAAATATCCGTTTTGATCAAGTAATGTTCATTTGAAATCTTTCAAACATTTATTCGGTCTGATAGAATACGTAACTTTCGAGGTAGGAGCTAATGTGATATTGTTGTTCGAATGAGGCCGAAATGAACTTCCCTGTATACCAGTTTGGATTCCTAGCACTTCGAATAATATAAATTGCCGACATATTGCCTAATATGGCAACGAACTGTTTATAAATGAAATAACACATACCCATAGATGTATTGGCTAATACATGACATACCGAAGTTGGTCATTTTGAAAACTTATGTGTCTTCGGTACAAATTAATTCAAAATAATAATGCAATTTACCAAAACTGTCGGCAAAGAAATCAATCAAAAGGGCTTGAAAAAGGACACCAAAATCGGCTAAATTTGTATACCGCGACTCTGACTCTACTTTCTATAAAAAATCACACAGATCGCAAACATGTGGATCCGATTTTAAACAAACTTTCTCGGCAGTCCCATATTCGGGTAGTTTTGTCTGTATATGAATTATATTTATTGTCACAATGAAATGTCGCGAGGATAAAAAAGATTATTCATCAAAAAGGAAAAATTAAATCAATTACAGCAATTTTGTGTATTCTGACAGTTCAACACACAAACCAACAACTGATCCTAGCAGATATATATATGAGGATATAACCCCCACCCCTTGAGTCCAGAGTACACCCAAAATTTTAGACAATGTCCAGAGTCCATATATTTTTATTTTTTGAATCTTTTTGAAATTTGAAGTACGTGTCCAAACTGCTATGACTTTAGAGTCCATGGAGTCCATGGACTCAAGTGGTCAAGTCCAAAGTACGCCCAAAATAAGGCTAAAGTCCCGAGTCTAAAAATACACGGGTTTCTTTTTCCCGTTAGCAAGGACCATACAAAAGTAGTAAACCTAGCGAAAATTTTCAGCTACAAGGTATTGGGAATAACAAAGATGCAGAAGGAAAGACGTGAACCATTATTATTTGTATACAAACAAAAATTGATAATAGGTAGAAAAATGAAGTTGATAAAAAAAAACAAATTTAAAGAATGACAGACAGAAAGAAACATTAAAATGATAAAAAAGAAACCAGGACGTCTTTACTTTATCAATATGACGTTTTCGAAAACTGAAAAAAATATATGCTTTTCGAATTGCCGTGATTTTGGAATCCCCTCTTTCGTCATTTTTGCCGATAAATATATCACACAAATGGTTACACTGTAATCAGAAGACGGTCCTGATCGATACGTGGCATGATTTATTCGCGACACTTATCCCTAATGAGACAATTGTAAAAAATAATTTCAAACACTTTAATACAGTATGTATGATATGTAGGAAAGAACTTTTTAAAATTTATTTATTTATACTGTGTTTAAGTACGTGGTCTTTACAGGAACTTCGGTATTTTGTTATTTATTCATGTTTTTGTCCTGTCTTTAACCAATATAAATATATGTATGCTTACCTCTGGTGCCACCTACTGCATGTGCCTAAGTCTTGTCTACTTGTGAGAGATACCTTGATGTATATTCAAACTTTTATACTAAAATCAAATCAATTGTAATTTTTGTATAAAGTGGATGCTCACAAAGTAACGCCGACGGTATTCGAAAAGCCAATTGATTATGAACTTTTAGGAAAAATTTAAAATAAGACCGGTAACATGAGACTGAGTGCTTAAATGTCAACTTAACTAAAGTGAGAAAAATTAATTCTTGTTCATTCGTTGCTTTGAACAAAAAATGACACTGGGCAATGCTATTTCCAAAACTAAATTGTTTTAAGGAAATATTTATTTTTTAATTACCGTCTCTTCACTCACGTACTTCTGCAATTCAGGTGTGGTTGTCAAAGACTGTCAGACGACACGACATGAAGCGCGCGGGTGGGGTTCCAGCAGGATTGTTGGGATTGCCATTAAATAGTGCACGAAAAACGGGAAGGAATGTTGGACCTGACACGGGAAACACTGAAACTTTCCTCTTAAAACTGAAAAAGACAGCCAAGTTAGCACTAATTGCTTGCAAAAAATTCTGTATCGCCATAAAGGAGGGGGTTAGCAGGTATTGACACAACCCATATAACGAAGTCCAGGTTAATTTAGTTGTCTTAAATTACGACATGTGAGACTTGTTTAGGGTATATTGGGATACGGGATATTTGCCACTTTTGTTAATGGGATATGGGATATTTGAGACAAAAGTACTGGGATATGGGATATTTTGACTATGGAAAACGGGGTATTTCAATAATTAATGGGATATTTTCAATTTTCAAAGGGATATTTTAGACCAGACTTACTGGGATATGGGATATTTGGACCGCCCCCTTAACAAGCCTCACATGTTATTTCTGGTTCTTGTTGAGTACTGTCACTTAGACTGCATAATAATGATTTAACAATTCCAATATTTGTTTCTAGTTTTAGGCTTAAATCTGTTCTGGATTATAAAGATGATGACATAAATATGGAAACTAACATATTATCATGGAGAAGAAAAAATGTACGTATGAGTTCAGAAAAAAACACTGATGTAAAATCTACCTTGGAGTCTAACAGTGACGCCATTGACTCTACCACTAACATCAAATCTATCTTTGAGTTTAACGATGCCAACCCTCCATGAATGGTTGGAATTAGGTGTGGAACAACTTTCCACGCCTTTATTACATTTTGGCTAGAACCGGTAACTCTCCGGTGTCAAGTGGGCCCTGTTACTCGTCATCAGTGGGTAGATATATTTCGCCTGGTAGTGTCGATTACGGTTTCTTTATGAAATCTCTTGACATTTTTATACCCCACCACACGTAGTGGCAAGGTATAATGTGAAACTCTAAATCGTGTGTCAGTCCGTCCATAGCCTAGTTCGATTTTTTGGTTCAGAGGTTCAGGGGTTCTGGCGTTATACCCCTTAACACTTAAAATTTTTAGAAACATGGAGGGGTATCATGTAATGCATCATTACTATTTTTGAAATCTTGTTAACTGGTATGAAGGTATTTATACTGAATAGTGGACCACTCTAGCAGTTTACGTCGGTTGTAGTAAGAGAAATATGTTTCTCATATAAACATACTAAACATGTAAGGGTCTAACACTCGGTCTTCAAACCGAATAACAGGATAGATTTCTATTCTTCTGTGTTTTTAACATCCTTGTACATTTTTGTAAAACGTAATATCTATTCTAATGCAACATTTATATAACTGACCGTCAATTCCACCATCTACACACCTGGGACAAAGTAGGTTCCCTGTTTAGTCTGGTTTCTAATATTGTTACAAATTTACGAGTTAAAAATAGTACATGAAATTGATTTGTTGCATTAGAATCGCAATAACAGTTTATTATTTGAATACCCAAGGGCGTCAATCTTGATTTGACGGTCAAAATATCTGTTTACAGGCTCCGCTGCGCGTCGTCATAAACTGCATTTTGAAAGTCAAATCAAATATTCAAATAATGTGTAACAAGAGGGTCCGGTGCCTGTGTGTCACCGTTCCCTCGAGTTTACTGAAATGTCTGATTTAGCCACCAAAACTTTCAATAAGAAACCACAAAATTGTACGACGTTCGCTAAGTGAGGCTTAGTAGTCTATTTGGCTCAAACCTTTTATTAATTTCAAACTAACGACGGTCTGCTTAGTGAGGCAAGTGAGTCCAAATAGCTCAATATCTCAATGAAACGACGAACTGCTCAGTGAGGCAAATAGAGTCTATATATCCTGGCTCATCAGACGAGTTCGTACCACTGGGCTCTGAGTCATATAAGTAGTTAGCAGTAAGACACAACTATCAAATAAGTTTTATAAATTTAATTAACAAATATATAAACAAGTGTAAATGCAAATGTGTTGTAAAGTGTTGGAAAAATGAATAAAGTTTTATGACAAAAATTCTATTAAAATGTGGCAGGCGGAAGGCGATACTGGCAAAATTGAAATATAGATGTCCCCAAGAACACACTTTGGTGGATATGTCAGGATTTAACTAATATCTTTTTAATACTCTTCTTACATGACAACGGACTGACTATGGATTCAATTATTTACAAAAAGTTTAAAAGATCAAAAAATAAAAGTTAACAAAACGTACTGACAATAAAGAATTTAAAATCAAAATTCCAAAGAGGAAACTTCCCCAAAAACTAGAAATTAACTTCTCATAATCAAATGGAAAAAGAACTATAATTGTTCCATTTGTAGCATTAACAAGCTTTCCTACATGATTGGGATAAGAACTAAACGATTGGGATAGGAACTATATTTGTTACGCTTGGACGTATTATACCTCAAAAAAATATGGCATAAACGACCGAATGAACTGAAGTTCAATCAAAGACTTATACTAAAAATAAATTAAGGTTCAATGAGTGTGAACTCAAGCTTAAAATTACACAAATTTAACTATTTTCAACAATATATACAAAAATAAGACTAAAATTTAAACCAGTTAGTTTAATACAACCTCAAAATAAGTTTAATTCTCATTCTAATATTGAAACACATGTAATAAAATTGCATTTTCCCAAACACAGATTTTAAAGGGGAGATAATATTTTTAATGCTAAAGAGCAACCCTGCCACATTCCTCCCCATCAGAACAAACTTAATTTTATAAAATTAATTTGTTCTTAAGAAAAAATATCAAGTAATGATCACGAACAAATTAGCACTGGTGAAATATATGAAAAAGTAAAAGCATTTAAAACACCAATTTTAACACCTGTCTATCCCTAAAGTTCTAGAGTTCACACATTTCACCATCTTAACGATTGTGACAACGATCTTATGAAATCTTCTTTCAGAGAATTCTCAGTTTTCTTTGTGGTAGCTTCTCCAGTGTCTGTGTTGAGCTTAACAGCATGACGCCTTTTAATTTGTCCCGGATCTTTATACCACATGTTGTGTTCCATCTCTTCTTTCGGGTCTAGAGTTTTTACATCTTCTGCAGAATATTTATGTGCTTCTTTTATATGCTTATTCACCTTCCACACTTCTGCAAATTTAACTGTGCAATCTTTCACTGGGCAGAATGTGATTTTAACGAACTGAAAATGCTGTAGTTTCCAATGTTTAGCGTAAGCTGAGTACGAGCGGAAATGAGAGCTTATACAGCCCTCTACCTCACAACACATCCCTTGTGAGGGCCACACCTGCCTTGGATCAGTCACCTTCTCCGACACTACAAAACTTGACACACTGTTATCACTCATTCTGTAATATATAACTAATCTAATTTTTATACTGTAAAAGTACACAATACATAATTGAGAATGGTAGTTGATTTTTTTTCTCGGAAGCAATCTTTGTGTATCAATGTAAAGTTTTGATTACTCTTTGTTTTTGGCTTTTTCCAATGTTGTCTAACCGGTGTTAGGAGCACAAACGACAAATACGCATGACATGCCATCTACAGGCCTCGGTTGTCTCATATTATAATCTAAACTCATCATTTCATAAGAAGCGACATCAATTTCTATCTCGGCCATGACTGTACATTTACTATATCTAAAACAAAATAAATATATTTTAAGATATTTCATATCCCTAGTTTGTAACCGGTATTATATTTTTCCCAAGTATAAACTTAAAAAATGTTCCATGTCTCACATGTGTTATTTTTTATATGTACGCCAACATCGAATAAAACAACCGCTAGACCAAATACCCCTACTCGTTGTCAGAAGTTTTGGTATGTATATTATTTCTAGCAATGTATATTAAATCTAGACTAGGAACCCTACTTGATTCGGAAAACCTATACAAAAATCTAAATTCGACAATCAAAATATTGGCCACTATAGGTTTTAAATACAATCTCAAAAATATTAGTGTACATAAAAAAATACACGAACTACTTCATGATAGAACACATTTTATTTCTTTTTTATGTCTATAGATTGTAACTTTCGGAAATATGAATAATTATCATATCCCTACTATAACTTCGGAAATGCAATTAGATTATCACATCCCTACAGACAAAAATTATACTTTATTTCTCAAAAGCAATGTCAGCCATAGCCATCTTTATAATAACAATTTTGAAACTTTCTATAAGGACTTATTACATAAACTCTTCTCAAAAGAATAAAATTATATTGGATAGTAGTACTAGATTTATTCCTACCACCAATTTTCAATCTTTTTGCTAGTGAAGGTGAAATAAGACTGGTGTTTGGACTTTTATCTCTGTATTAATTAAATCATATTTAGGGCACAAAAAATCTTATAAAAATATTTACATATGTACAATAGGAAAACCAGTCAGACTGCACTTTCAAATGTAAATGTTAACTGATTATAAAGACGGGGAATACTTAATTGGCTTCCGAATTGATCGACCACAGCGTGTTCTTCGGGGAGGGGTTACAAACTCTGTTTGTACAGAGGGTGATGTATCATCCCTCGTTTCTGGAGTATCAAAGTTTGGTACTTCAATAGAACTCTGTGAGTCGTCAAAAATATTTTAATCATCAGGATCATCAAGTAAGTTTCCATCTGGTAACTGTTCATAATCAGGGGTCTATTCTGAGACATTATCTTGTTTCCAGCCATTTGGTATTCTTCGACCTGTGTAAGGTTTCAAATGATCCACATGGACAACTAAAAAGTTAGAATCAGACAATAACTTTATTTATTTTGTATAAAACATCGCTTATTTTCTTTTCAACATAGTATGGACCGGTCCACCCCTTTGCTAATTTTAATCCAGCTCTAGGAGGATACCATCTCCACACGAAACTACTCTCGTCAAAGGCACGTGGTTTAGCACCACGATCGTAATTTCGTTTCTGACGAGAAGCAGCTCGCTGGAGATTTTTATTGGCAAATTCATATGTTACTGAAAGGGTGTGTTTTATCCATTCAATATATTGGACAGGGCAAAGGTTAATTTTATTCTTGAATGAAAAACCAGAAATTATATCAA
>MJUU01008089.1:0-12943 GCA_002080025.1 Modiolus philippinarum
GTTATTGTTAATTGAGACCTAGCTAGCATGGAAATCCACACTTTTACAGTCATACGATTTTCAAGCATTTTGAAATTACATAATTGTTATGTCCACTCTTCCAAAAGGTATAGTTTCTTTAATAGAGTGAAGTGGATAGAATTAGTTTCATGACAAGTAGGGTAAGAATTTTACTGATATCAAGGTTAAATTATTTATTTACAAACAGTTCAAGCCTTCCCTTAAAATGAAATGGCCGTTCCCTAAAACACCTGGACACTGTTTCACAGGGCACATTTTGGGATTACATAAGTTCTGTGTATCTCAATTAATGAAACGAACGTTGTACAGGTGATGTTGTCTTGATATGTTACATAACCAAGTTTTGTGTTATATACGTGCATCCGTCATGTTTACATCATTGATCCTTCCGCAGAAATATATTCCTGTGTTCTTTTCATTCCCGTTTTGCAGGATGCTCATATAAATACATTGTCCTCATAAATACATGTACAATGTCACATTAGGAAAGATATCGCCAAGTAAATGAACAATTTTGACGCCAAAAAATCATGTGAAGACGTATTTGTACCCGGTATAATTTGAATTTCGACAGCTATATGAAGTTTTCCTGACGGAAAACCTCATAAAAAGTGTCAAATTGACTAAGTCGGTAAGTAGGAAGTTTTATCCCGACAAGTCTGAACACCCGTTAAATAAAAGGAAGCCGCATAGAAAATTTCAAGTTTGTATCATTTTTTACTATTCCAGAGGAAAGGCTCGACCAATAATTGCCCTATATTTATCGCAAAAAGTGTCAAAATTGACTAAGTTTGTAAACAGGAAGCAGTATCCTGACAGATCTTAAAATGTATCCCATAATATGACATGACTATATAAAGCTTGTGACAAGATTTCAAGTTTGTATTAAACCATTGCAGAGAAAAGCTTGACGAAAAATAGCTCTATAATGCAAAAATTAACAGTCTGAATACAGGAAGTAGTATCCCGACAGGTCTGAAAATGTATCCCACATTATGGAATAACAATACAAAGCTTGTGCCAAATTTCAAGTTTGAATCAAATTACTATTGCAGAGAAATACTTGACAAAAAATCAAATATATTATGTAAAAAGTATGAAAAAGTCCGTAAACAGGAAGTAGCATCCTCAGGGTCTGAAAATGCATCCCACAATATACTTGTGACAAAATTTCTCGTTTGTATCATTAACCATTGCAGAGAAAAAATCGACGAAAGAATGACGGATACGGTTAAACAGTACATACCTTCTTCTTCAGGGTCGGGGTATAATTAACGAATATATTGTTATGACTTGAAAGCAAAGTCATATTTCTACCTTATACGCAGCAGATGGTCTTGTTTTAAATTTTGTACATAATATATGATAAATACAAAAGAAGTTGGTTCCGTTCCGTTCCGCAAAGTACCAATTGCTCAGAGGCCTTGGTATTTAACGGAACCATACGGAACAAAGATAATGGATTTCCCAAACCAATTTTCCCTTATTTTTATACTGAAGATGCTATTTTCAGCTCACCTGGCTATACAAGGGTGAGCTTTTGCCATCACCTGGCGTCCATCGTCCGACCGTCCAGCATCCGTTGCCCGTCGTAAACTTTTCATTCAGCGATCTTCTCCTCTGAAACCACTGGGCCAATTGGAACCAAATTTCGTCACAATGGTCCTTAGATAGTTCCTTCCAAAAAGGGTATCCGACAGATCCGTACCTCATCCCAGATGGTCGCCAGCGGGGACATAGGACACTATGGAAAACACATTCAAAGGTCTTCTTCCCTGAGACACCTACAATTAGAACCAAACATTTTCACAATGGTCCTTACATGGTCCCTTCCAAAGAAGGTATTGGACAGGTCCGTATCTCATCCGAGATGGCCACCAGCGGGGAGCATAGTTTTAACATTGGACCCTATGGAAAACGCATTCAAAGATCTTCTTCTCAGAAACTACTTATGCACATTAGAACCAAAGATTCTCACAATGGTCCTTAGATGGTCCCTTCTAAAAAAGTTTCCGAAAGGTCCCTACCTCATATGGCTGCCAGAGGGGAACATACTTTTTACATTGGACCCTATGGGAAAAAATCAAAGGTTTTCTTCTCAGAATTTTTTTTTTTTGCAAATGAAATATGTTTAATGTTGATGTTAATTAGAAATTACATTTTTAATATTAAAAAACGCATCTTCAGTATAAAAATAAGAGAAAATTGGTTAGGGAAATCAATCATCTTTGTTCCGTATGGTTCCGCTATATACCAATTCCTCTGAGCGATTGGTACTTTGCGAAACGGAACGGAACCAACTTTTTTTTTTATTTATCATATATTGTATACAAAATTTAACACAAGACCATCTGCTTCGTATAAGGTAGAAATATAACTTTGCTTTCAAGTCATAACAATATATTCGTTTATTATACCCCGACTCTGAAGAAGGTATGTACTGTTTAACCGTATCCGTCATTCCTTTCGTGACAATTTTCGTCCATTTTTTTCTCTGCAATGGTTAATGATACAAACGAGAAATTTTGTCACAAGCATATTGTGGGATGCATTTTCAGACCTTCGGGGTGCTCAGTACTACCTGTTTACGGACTTAGTCTTTTTTCCGGATGATACTTTTTACATAATATAGTGATTTTTTTGTCAAGTTTTTCTCTGCAATAGTAATTTGATACAAACTTGAAATTTGACACAAGCTTTGTTTGGTTATCCCATATTGTGGGATACTTTTTCAGACCTGTCGGGACCTATCGGTTTATCTTTGTTCTGTTTGGTTCCGTAAAATACCAATTCTTCTGAGCAATTTGTACTTTGAAGAACGGAACGGAACCAAACATCTTGTGCATTTATCATATATTTTTTTTTGCGTATGACATTTAACATAACACCATCTGATTTTTATAAAGTTAATGTATATTGATAGCATCAACGCATGACCAATATTCGGTGACAGCTCTTGTTTCAAATGTCTCATGTTTGCTACATATCTGATCACATTTCATTGGCATGACCATCAACATTCATTTTAATGGCTAAATTAATATGAATATAATATATTTACTAAATCTGTTATCTTTGTTCCGTTTGGTTCCGTAAAATACCAATTCCTCTGAACAATTGGTACTTTGCGGAACGGAACAAAACACAAATATAATGTATTTTGTCTACATATTTCAATTTTCTGCTTCTGTGGTCTTTTCTCTTAATATCTGATAAAGTTAATATATATGTTGACAACAATACATATTTCTAATCTAGTTAATGTCTTTCCGGTACATCGGAAAGACATTATTCGGATACCAAAATCTTTTTCTTTTTTTTCTTCTTTTCACAGAGGTGTCTAAGTGGGTAAGTGTAGGTCGATGAAATTTGGTGGGGTTTTGTAGTTTTTGTTGAAGTTGTGATTGTAATCGTCTCGGATCGTTTCGTTATTAGGGGAGGGGGTTATTTTAGAAAACGCCCTAAACATGTTTTGTGATATTATTCGGAAATGGTAATAAACAGGTAGTGAATTGTATGGGAAAAATGTTTGTTAGGTAATGACAGATATTTTGTTCATTTGGATGAATGTTGATGGATGGACCGTTTTCATGATAAGGGTTTGCAAAGTTTTGTTACTTCTCTTGGAGCAATTATTTGGAGAAATTTCGGAATGTGTAAGGAATAGATATTTGGGACCTATACCATTGTATTTAGTTGATATGTTTTACATTTAAAAATGTAGGGGTCAAAGGTTATTGGTCACTGTAAAAGGAATGACATCAGTTCCTTAAAATAAACTATCCAGCTACTGTTTAAAATGATAAATGATCTGCTTGTCAGGTCATCTAAATTGTGGTTTCATGCTGACAAGGTAAACTGAAACTTGATCAGCTGGTTGTCAAAAGTGATATTTAGGAGACGACAAAAGTAAAGCATGTGCACACTTTATTGTTTCAGATCTTGTTTGACATACAATTACACATAGACTACAGAAGAAAAATAGGAAAACTACTGAAAACAAGATATTTAAGGGCTTCCCCGTCTCTGTATTTCTTCTGATTATTATTATGTTTCTTTTCTGCCTCATTTTCAGAAAATTGGCTGGACATATCCTTCTGATATTTTGGGACAATAGGACCATGTCTAGTTGATAAGAAATAGGGAACGGTTGAAAATCTTTTCCGTTCACGAATTTTCGCGCAAAGTCCGAAAAACGCTGTTATGGGATCAACTCGGAAACCATAAGAGATAGTTGTTAAAGTGTAATAACAAAAATGTTTGATAGATTATGGCGGGAATTCGTTACATTGTGCACAAACTCTGCGATGATCCTCTCAGGAGTTATACCCCCTAAAGGTTTTGTCACTTTTTTGGCATATGGTGAGACACAGGAACCTGAGATCTTCTCCAATGAACTTAGGTGATGTGTGTTACATCTAAAAATACTAAGTTCAAAGGCCATCGGTCACTATAAAAGGGATTTACAAAGCATTGCGTCAGTCATAAAAATAAACTATCTCTACCTAGGTAGAGCTACTTAATAATCGAGGTTGACAGTGTTAACTAACCAATTTAGCAAATGGTATTTGTTTATCATACATGATACAAATTATATGACATTTTAATTCAGCAAGTGTTCTATGTAATTTGAATAACAACATTGTTGTATAGAAAGACAAATGCGTCTGTATGTTTTTACATCATCCATTTTAAAAATTTAAACAAATCTTTGCATTTAATAAAAACTGCTATTAGAGAGATCAGAGGCAAACAGTTTACCAATTTATTTACACGGGGGAGGGGGGGGGTCACTTGAGATGGAATTGGAAGAGGCCTGCCGCTTGCATTTTGAAAATACCCCCCTTTCATATAGTTCCTCCCAAAAAATATTGACCCATTCATATAGTAAATTTAAAAAATAACCAACCCAACTGTATAGTAAAAATGTGTATTTGGAGTAAGAAAACCATTAATTTCACAGCAGGAATATTCTTAAACACCAAATAATGATAAATAATTGATAAATTACAACAACCAGTAGAGATTCTAGTCATTTGTGGTTAATTTACGACCCATTGATATAAGGTGATGTCAAAAATTACTACCCATTCATACAGTTGACAACTGCAAAAACAGGCCCATTCCAGCGGCACGTCTGTATATACCTCTATATAGGAAGTGACCCTCCCCCGTGTGAATTTATCTTATAGCTGCTTTCCCACAAATTTATCGTTGTCAAAGTTACTTGAGGAAAACCAGATATTTTAAGGAATAAAGAATAAGTTATGCTGAATTAATTTAACAATAAACTTGGCATTTGTAGAAGAATACCTTACAACTTAACCATGAACTTTACCCTTTGCTTGTAGTTATATTACTATTCCCTTATTCCATAACAAAATCCATGCGTCCTCAGTAATGCGGATTGCTATATATTAAGTCTTTAATTTTGAATCTAATGCATAATGAAAATACTTGTATTCCATTTTATTCGTATCCAATAATCAGCCATTGTCTTCCCAATCGATCACATGACAGTTTAAGGCTATATTATTCCACCACTTAAAATGTTAAATCTGTTATCACTCTCCATTTCTTACAAAATAATGAATATTTTGACAACACATTTGTTTTTATCACACTTAAATCATGCCATTATCTTTGTAATGACATTAATTTAGAAAGCAGACTTGAGTTTAATTGTTGAAAGAAGAAATATGCATGTGCCAGTTTTCTGTACATTTTTTAGAAAAAATACAAGTTTTATAAAATTATTAAGTGCTCAGTTTGTCATTTATCAAAGTTATAAATATGAGAAAATATCTTTCAACTAATACTGTTAAAACCTATGCACTTGATAATTCTGCTATAAGACTAGAATTAACTAGTATGTCAATAGTTCGAAGAACAATTGATAGGTCTTTCTCGTAAGTTGCGTCATAAAGTTTTCCATTTGGACAAAAATGTTTGGGAGGTCCTAACAAACGTTACACCAAACTACAATGGACCATTCACGAGTTATGGCCATTAAAAATTTTCTCATGTCTTTAAGTACATTTTTCTTGAAAACGGTAGTAGAAAGAAACCAGAACCTTTTCGATTCATCTTAGGTGATATCTGTTAAATCATAAAAAAGAACTTTGAACTATCTGATCAATCCTTGTTATTTGATAAACTCTGAAACCGTAACAGATAGCTGAAAAAATATATGGAGAAAACTGCATTTGTAACATTGGGTCCAAAATTATTAGACTAACCGTTTTCGGCTTATGGACCAATAATCGATCTTTGATGTCCAATTTTTGGTTTTTGCTTAAAGGTCAAATACCATTGAAAATACAAAAAGACATTCAATACGAAAAATGTCCAGAATCAAGTGACCAAAATGGGGTCAAGGTGACGCGTCAAGGTCACAGTCAAAAATCTTTTTTCATGTTTCCAGATCAATTAATGTACGTATCAAGCGGCTTGGAATGTTCGTTATAACGATGAATCAGTAATCAGAACATTATGACGCAACTTTCCGGAAAGACCTATCAATTGTTCTTCGATCAATTGACATACTAGTTAATATATTTTTAGACTTTTGTTCAATTTACAAAATATATTTCGTTTCATCCGTGACATGACTATCAGAATCTTCAGGATGCCTGAATAAAATCTAAATATGTTTGATGTTGAGTGAAAAGTCGTTTAATTTCTTATCTTTGATTCTACAAGACCGATTGATATAAACACTTGATACTTTAATGAAAGGAATAACTACACCAGCAAGCATATATATGTATATGTGCAAAACCAAATGTAACAAATTACAAATCCTTCCAGAATCACACGATATACATTCTTCATTGTTCTGCTTGGTTTCACAAAATGCCAATTCTATGAGCTACTAGTATTGATGACATGGTATTTATAAAAAACTGTAGAAACGTACTTAATTGAGATTAACGACAAATAGTGACATTTATGATCATTGTATGAACGAATATATATGTAAGAGAAAACATATTCAAACTGGCTGTCATTCGGCGACAGCTCTTGTTTCAAATGTTCAATGATCACATTTCATTGGCATGACCATCAGTATTTATTTTAATGTCTAAATAATATGAATATATTTTCTAAAATCAGTTATCTTTGTTCCGTTTGGTTCCGTAAAATACCAATTTCTCTGAGCAATTGGTACTTTGCGGAACGGAACGGAACCAAACATCTTTTGTATTAATCTTGTGCATTTATCATATAAAGCGTACGACATTTTACAAAACACCATCTGCTTTTGATAAACTTAATGAATATTGATAGCAATAATGTTGCTTTCAAGGCATGACAAATATATTGGTGAATCTCAAATGTTTCAAATTGCGGCATATATTCTGTTTACTTGTACTGATCCGCACATGTTTTGTGTCATCGATTCAGGGTTCCATGAACGGCGGGGGTGGGGGTGGGTATGGCGACAGCTCTTGTTTCAAATGTCTCATATTTTCAACATATCTGATCACATTTCATTGGCATGACAATCAACATTCATTAATATGAATATATTTACTAAAATCGGTTTTGGTTCCGTAAAATACCAATTCCTCTGAGCAATTGGTACTTTGTGGAACGGAACGGAATTAAACATCTTGTGCATTTATCATACATTTTTTGAGTACGACATTTTACATAAAACCATCTGCTTTTTATAAAGTTAATGTATATTGATAGCAATAATGTTGCTTTCAACGCATGACCAATATATTGCTGAATTTCAAATGTTTCAATTTGCGGCATATCCCAGGGATAGAGGTTACTCTAAAATTTTACCCATACATAGGCTCGTCCCAGAGAAAAAATTATACCCCCAAAATACCAAAATTTGGAAGTGTACCCCAAAAATACCCATTATAATAAATACCTTCCAAAATTTTAAACCCCAAAAAATACCTAAGAATTTTTATGTTTTGTCATTTGTTTTTTATTGACTAAACTTTCATTGGTCCGCCTATGCAATGCTATGTAAGACAAATACAACAATTCCTAGGATTGTTACTATAAATTAGTGAAGAGTCATGCAAACAATAGGGATACGTCGAAGTTTGGTGCTATATATATTGTTACAAAAAGCCATAATTTTTTATGCATGTGTCAATCTTTTTTCAGAAAAACTCATGTACCCCATAAAAATACCAACAAAATATGAAACACCCCAAAAATTACCACCATATCATTGTAACCCCAATAAAATACTAACACTTTTTGCACCCTAAAAAAATAGCAAAATCTAAAATTTTTACCCCCCAAAAATAGTCCAAGCCTATGAACAGAAATTTTTTGGGAGTAGCCCCCTCCCCCCGGGCGGCCCTCGCTTTGGTGATTTTCTTCATTTGATCTATCCAAAAGAGCTCGAAATTAAGGATACCACAGACACTTCTACATCAGCCTCGTTCCTTGACCTTCACCTTGAAATTGACAACAGAGGGAGACTTCAAACTAAGCTGTACGACAAACGCGATGACTTCACCTTTCCAATAGTAAACTTCCCTTTTCTTTGTAACAACATCCCAAAAGCGCCGGCATATGGAGTTTACATCTCCCAGGTCATTCGCTATTCAAGAGCCTGTGTTCGATACAGTGACTTCCTTGATAGAGCCCGGTTGCTCACAAATAGGCTACTTCAACAAGGGTACGTTACCCAAAACTTGAAGTCATCCCTCCAGAAGTTTTACGGTCGACATCATCTTGTGAACCGCTATGGGATATCTGTTTTCCACATGACAACAGATCTTTCCCTTTAAAGCTTAATTGTTGTTTCCTCTACCGAATTTGACTTTACTACCGGATTTGACATGTTCAACACGGCGGGTGTCTTATAAGAAGCAGGAGATGCTGACTCTACCGGTGCACCTGATCTCACCCATGGTTTTATATTGGGTCCGTGTTGTTCATCTTTGTGTGTGAGTGTCTTCATTTTTCTTTTCTGTGCTGTACCCATGTTGTGTCTTTGTTTTTTCTGCCTTTTTTGCTTCTGGTGTTGCCATTGTCTTTCGATTGTTCGCTTTTAGATTGACGGTTCGGTTCTCACTACTTTGAAAGATTTATTTTATTGTGTTCATACTTGTACTGTATCCACACCTGTTTTGTGTTCCACGCACACTTAGATTTGCACTTACCATATCGATTCAGGGTTCAATGAACGGGGGCATTCTGGCTGCCATGCAGCGACAGCTCTTATTTCAAATGTCTCATTTTTGCGATATATCTGATCACATTTCATTGGCATGACCATCAACATTCATTTTAATGGCTGAAGAAATATGAATACATTTACTAAAATCGTTTTATCTTTGTTCCGTTTGGTTCCGTAAAAACCAATTCCTCTGAGCAATTGGTACTTTGCAGAACGGAACGGAACAAAACACAAATATAATAAATTTTGTCTGCATATTTCAATTTTCTCCTTTTGTGGTCTTTTCTCTTAATACCTGATAAAGTTAATATATATGATGACAACAATACATATTTCTAATTTAGTTAATATATTTTTTTACTTATGTTCAATTTACAAAATATAATTTCGTTTCATCCGTGACAAGGATACCTGAAATAAAATCTAAATATGTTTGATGTTGAGTGAAAAGTCGTTTAATTTCTTATCAGACCGATTGATATAAACACTTGATACTTTAATGAAAGGAATAACTACACCATCAAGCATATATATGTATATGTGGAAACCCAAATGTAACAAATTACAAATCCTTCCAGAATCACACGATATACATTCTTCATTGTTCTGCTTGGTTTCACACAATGCCAATTCTATGAGCTACTAGTATTGGTGACATGGCATTTATCAATAACTGTACAAACTTACTAAATTGAGATTAACGACAAAGAGTGACATTTATGATCATTGTATGAATGAATATGTAAGAGAAAACATATTGAAACTGGCTGCCATTTGGCGACAGCTCTTGTTTCAAATGTTCAATTTGCGACATATCTGATCACATTTCATTGGCATGACCATCAGTATTTATTTTAATCTCTAAAATAATATGAATATATTTCTAAAAATCAGTTATCTTTGTTCCGTTTGATTCCGTAAAATACCAATTTCTCTGAGCAATTGGTACTTTGCAGAACGGAACGGAACGGAACCAAACATCTTTTGTATTAATCGTGTGTATTTATCATATAAAGCGTACGACATTTTACATAACACCGTCTGCTTTTGAGAAACTTAATGAATATTGATAGCAATAATGTTGCTTTCAAGGCATGGCAAATATATTGGTGAATCTCAAATGTTTTAATTTGCGGCATATATTCTGTTTACTTGTACTGTATCCGCACCAGTTTTGTGTCTTTGCACTTACCATATCGATTCAGGGTTCAATGAACGGGGGTATTCTGGTTGCCATTCGGCGACAGCTCTTGTTTCAAATGTCTCATATTTTCAACATATTTGATCACATTTCATTGGCATGACCATCAACTTTCATTTTAATGGCTTAATTAATATGAATATATTTACTAAAATCGGTTTATCTTTGTTCGGTTGGTTCCGTAAAGTACCAAATTGAATTCCTCTGAGCAATTGGTACTTTGCGGAACGGAACGGAACCAAACATCTTGTGCATTTATCAAATATATTTTTTTGAGTACGACATTTTACATAACACCATCTGCTTTTTATAAAGTTAATGTATATTGACAGCAATAATGTTGCTTTCAACGCATGACCAATATATTGCTGAATTTCAAATGTTTCAATTTGCGGCATGTCCCGGGGGGGACTCTCAAATTTTACCCATACACAGGCTCGTCCCAGAGAAAAAACTATACCCCCAAAAATGCCAAAATTTGGAAGTATACCCGAAAAAATTCCTAAGAATTTTTATGTTCTGTCATTTGTTTTTTATTGACTAAACTTTCACTGGTCCGCCTGTGCAATGCTATGTAAGACAAATACAACCATTCCTAGGATTGTTGCTATAAATTAGTGAAGAGTCATGCAAACAATAGGGATACGTCGAAGATTGGTGCTATATTGTATACAAAAAGCCATATTTTTTTATGCACGTGTCAATCTTTTTTCGGAAAAACTTATGTACCCCATCAAAATACCACAAAATATAAAACACCCCAAAAATACCACCATATTATTGTAACCCCTCAAAAATACTAACATTTTTTGCACCCTAAAAAAATAGCAAAATCTAAAATTTTTACCCCCGAAAAATAGTCCAAGCCTATGTACGGAAAATTTTTGGGAGGACTTACATCTCCCCCCTGGCGGCATATATTCTGTTTATGATTTTGAAAGATGTATTTCATTGTGTACCTACTTGTACCGGAGCCACACCTGTTTTGTGTCCGCGCACACTTAAATTTGCACTTACCATATCGATTCAGGGTTCAATGAACGGGGGTATTCTGGCTGCAATTCGGTGACATCTCTTGTTTCAAATGTCTCATTTTTGCGATATGTCTGATCACATTTCATTGGCATGACCATCAACATTCGTTTTAATGGCTAAATTAATATGAATATATTTACTAAAATCGGTTTATCTTTGTTCCGTTTGGTTCCGTAAAATACCAATTCTTCTGAGCAATTGGTACTTTGCGGAACGGAACGGAACAAAACACAAATATAATTAATTTTGTCTGCATATTTCAATTTTCTCCTCCTGTGATCTTTTCTCTTACTATCTGATAAAGTTAATATATATGTTGACAACAATACATATTTCTAGTTTAGTTAATATATTTTTTGACTTGTATTCAATTTACAAAATATATTTCGTTATATTCGTGACATGATTATCAGAATCCTCAGGATGCCTGAAATAAAATCTAAATATGTTTGATGTTCAATGAAAAGTCGTTTAATTTCTTATCGTTGATTCTACAAGATCGGTTGATATAAACACTTGATACTTTAATGAAAGGAATAACTACACCAGCAAGAATATACATGTATATGTGCAAAAGTTACAAATCCTTCCAGAATCACACGATATACATTCTTCATTGTTCTGCTTGGTTTCACAAAATGCCAATTCTATGAGCTACTAGTATTGATGACATGGCATTTATCAAAAACTGTACAAACGTACTAAATTGAGATTAACGACAAAGAGTGACATTTATGATCATTGTATGAATGAATATATAAGAGAATACATAATGAAACCGCGAAAATACATACCCAAAAATTACTAAAACATGCAGACGGAAAATGTCATGCGATGAAAATTTTGAAGATATACAATTTTGATTGTTCCGTTCGGTTCCGCAAAATACCAAATCCGCTTGTGCAATTGGTATTTTACGGAACGGAACGAAACGGAAAAAAATAAATGTAAATTATGTAAATAATCCGTGTTTGTTATTAATTTTGGTAACTATTATGGTTTGCCTTAGTAGTTATATAAATGAGCTTGTCCGGGCCAAGCCCGGCCAACCTCATTTAATTAACTACTACAAATTTTGACCCCCCAAAAAAACCTCAAAAGACCTAAAAATGACATAAGTTTTATAAAAAAAAGCAAAAAACCCTATATTTTTTGACCCTCAAAAAAAGAAAAAATAGACACAAAAACACCCCCCAAAATAGTTACACAGAAAAAGTTATAAAAAAATTTTTGACCCCCCTCCCAAAAAAAAATAGCCGGCAGTGCAGCAATTAAAGAATTACTGGGTAATACACAATAAAGAAAAAAATTATATGAATTACTGGGTAATACGCAATAAAGAAAAAAATTAAATGAATAACCGAGTAATACACAATAAAGAAAAAAATTATATGAATTACCGAGTAATACACAATAAAGAAAAAAATAATATGAATTACTGGGTAATACACAATAAAGAAAAAATTATATGAATTACTGGGTAATACACAATAAAGAAAAAAATTATATGAATTACCGAGTAATAC
>MJUU01008090.1:0-15752 GCA_002080025.1 Modiolus philippinarum
ACGTTGAGCTCCATAGTTTGGTAATCTCAAGATATCATTATGATATTTCATCATGTAATTCACCGCCATCAGTGGTAACCATTGGAACAAAAACAGGATTCTAAGACCTACATGTACATTTCATGGTTGATTGACTCGTTAAATTTTGCGTTAAAGTCCATTTCTCATCAACGTTATGTGATATCTTTATGATATCAAATCATAACATTCAACTCAATACTAGTAAGTACTACCCAAAGAACCCAAAATAAGATATCTGTGACTTATATTTCATGCTTGAGTGACTTTGTTTGAATTTTGCATTTAGGTCAACTTTATATGATATCTTAATGATAATGCAGCAAAGCATTCACATTTATGAGTACTATCAAAAGCACCAAAAATTAGGTGTCCATTAACTTCGATTTTACACTTGAATACATTGGTCAAATTTTGCAATTTCTCATCAACTATACAAGATATCTACGATATTGCTTTATACTATTCACCTAATTGAATACTATTTAAAGCATCAGAAATTAGGTGATCACGACCCACATTTCACACTCGAGTGACTTTGGTTAAATTTTGTGTTTAAGTCCATTTGTCATCAGCTAAATCTGATATCTTTATCTTGCTTCATAACGTTCACCTCTGTAAGTACTACCCAATTAACAATGGAGGGATATGGAATAAAAGCAAATTAGACAAAGTCTCTACAAATACATGGTTATACTAAGCAATGGAATAACGCTTTTCATCTTGAAGTCACAATGAGCCCTTTACTCATACCTCATTTCAAGTTCAAGACGTCCTATAGCACCGGTTTGAGCAGAATTCATTGCTAATTGTTGAGCAAAGCTACATCCATGCTTTTTTACCCTTCTGATCCATGGATGCGGGGTTGTCAACAAACAGAAACTTAATTGACAAAGTGTTTTTATTTATTATAATCACTGTCAACCATTGTCCGGCAAAAAAAAACTAACAGAAGACGACATTTAAACATCCACAGGGCACTCGTCAGGCTAATAGTAAGAAAACTTGGCATAATAAAATCATGAGACGTGGGCAAAATAAACAAGTGATCAGAATAACAATTTTAGATTACAAAAAAGCCAAAATGTGAAGTATGATAGCGCATCCATATGATGAATTCTTTCAAGGACAAGTACACCATAACTGAAATGTATATAGAGCATACATCTCTTTAGCAGGGAATCCTTTTACGGACTCTAATGTCTATGACCTACATTTCATGGTTGAGTGACTTTGGATCTATTTCTCATAATTATACAATGTCATTATATCTTAATGATATTTCATCATAACATTAACCTAAATAAGTACTACCCAATGCACCGAGAATAAGGTGTCCATGACCTACATTTCACACATGAGTGCCTTTTGCTTAAATTTGGATTTAGGTATTTTTTCAGCAACTATGCATGATAACTTTATGACATTACACCGAAACATTCGCCATTGATATTTGGTCCGAAGCTGAAGTATGATGAGTTGTACAGCGTCTTTCCTTTTCAAGTCTGTCACTTATCACACTAAAGCTTCAGACCAAATATCAAATCATTACTACATACACTAGCCGTTAAATCCTTGACTAAAAAAATCAATATATGGCTACAATTAAAAAAATCAAAAGTTATTGGCACACAGAAAGTGGATGAAAGACAGGCTTGAAATGGGGAGACATGGTACTTTTCACACTTAGCCCCCACATACCAAATATCAAATCATTACTAGTAGGGTAGCAATTAATGCAAACAACGCTTAGTTTTCGACTTGTAATGCACCCACCTGACATGCAGGTAATTATTGTTTTAAGTGAAAGTCAAGACATCAGCAAGCGAATACCGAAGCAAGAAAAGGAAAGGGGAAATTCTAAAATCATAAATCCAACATCACGGCAACTCACAGCAACAAGAATTGAGACAGTATGACAAAATGATTTTATTATCAGTTTTAAGCGGTCGTAACGAAATCGAATGGTACGTTTTTTTCTGTAAATTGACATTTGACAAGTTTTGGTGAAAACTGATATGTACGGTACTGCGGGGGAATCGATTAGAACTGTTGTAAATGAACTTTTGTGTCAGTTGATCTATCTTTTATTTATAAAGTTAAAGCTATACATTGTATTTTATCTAAGACAAAATGTCGATTTTTAGACGACGTTTTCTGCTAATTAAGAGCACGGACTCTTATTGTTTTTCTTTTTTGTGAGGGCATTACTTATTATATGAATTGTGTTTTTGTATAATAAAATATGATAAATATGAACCAATTTCTAAAGAAAAAGCAACACTTAAAAGCATTTTTAACGGTAAATTATCATTTTTATCTGAAACTATGAACATGCCGGAATTAACTACATATCCCTTACCGATATTCATTTGTACATTTACCTGTAATTATAAATCTTATGCCTGATCTGATAATATCATTTCGTGCATTGAGAAAGAGATTTCCTTATAAAGTATCGAATGGTGCTCATGAAAAATTTTTTTGATATAAATAAGCTTTGTATATATTATTTGTTATATTGATAACAAGGTATATCTGAACAACCCATTTCTGTTAAAGTAACAGTCACATCTTCAAAAGAGGAAGACCCTCTTCAAACGATGATGTTGTATTATATGCCAGAATTTCACGACAGAACAACGGTATAATTCAACCAGCAATTATTTTACAAGTAAACAATACTTTCAGTTTTTTCTTTTGCTAAGACTATTAAATGGGTTCAGACACTACCTCGTTAGTGAATAGCCAAGTCCTGACAAGTCCAAATCACCAAGAATAGATTGGTCTGCTTGTGCCTTATAAATTTAAGGCTTACAAATGTTACCAAAAATACATTAAATAACGTCCATAGAAGTAAAAAAAAACCCTAAAAGTAGCTGAACTAATTTTTGATAGCAACTTGCAATACAATCAGTAGTAAAGATTTTGCGCAAAACGTATTATAATATGCTGCTTGTTTGACCATTATTTATTGAAACATATAAAGGATGACAATTATGAAGTTTTAGCGTCTGAACACGATTATTTGCTTCAGACTCTTTCGTATTAGATTTATTAATAGATGATTTGTTCATTCACAAAAATGTGTTCACATTAGCACAGTAACTTGAAAAAAATCTAAATATCTCCCAGCTACTTAAAAAGATAGCCACACAGCATATACCGACTTCAGCAAAAATTGGAAAAAACCTCTGTGATACAATAACTATTCAGTTATAGCAGTCATAGCAAGGTGATGACATGTCAAACCATGACATGAAAAAAGATTGATGTAGCATTCCTCTCTAATCGGTGCTAGGGGGGCCGTCTTGATCTTACTGCGAGGTATGAGCAATGCTCATTGTTGGAGACGTCATTGTGACTTCAAGATGAAGAACAACAATAAAATCGTTGTTCCATTGCTTGGTTTTACCATGTATTTGGAAAGATTTTGTCTCATGTACATTTACTCCATACCCCTTCATCGATTATTTCAGTAGTACCATTTTACTTTTAGAAGGTTATGTTTCTGCAACAGGTATAAAGGCGGAGGTGCGTTCTGTTCCTGCTCTAGATTCAATAATGTTAAACGCGAATATTCTGCACGCACTTTCGTTATTTTACGTCATGTAGATTATTGAAACAGTTATATGAGAAACTCAATATCCTATTCCTGATCAAGTATGAAATTTATCTCGTTCTGTATCAAATATACCTCAATCTCTGACAATGTTTTTGTACTTGCTTCTTGACAAATCCGTTTTTAAGCACTTCTATTCCTTTTATCAATAGCATAATGTACTGTTTCTGTTAATACTTATTTAACTGTTTCATTCGGGACTTGCTTTACAAATCTACCATATCTATGATTCGAAAAACTTGATTCAGATACTGCACAATCATGGTCTTTGTGCCTCTTACTATGCATAAGACGATATCTTATAAGTGTAGCTGCTTGTGAAGCAAAAACGAAAGATCGCACAAGAGTCAAATTTACATCATTTCATGCCAAGGGGATCTTAACACACAATTATGTGTCAAACTGACAACACCCAATGGGGCTTGCCGTGTTCAAATACCACCGAGTAAACTCTCCATCTTCATTGGCATAGGGAATTGAAGCCCTTGGCTAGCGAAGATGCATGCCCTCAGGTCTAGCTTAAAACATAAAGTTTGAATAACATCCAATCTAGCTTAACCTCCTTTAGCATCGAAAAGGAAACAATGGTTTTTAACACGTTCTTTGTACTGGAATGATGTCATCAGACTTTTTGCAGGTGTAAAGGTACACCTGTTTGCAGTCGTTCCTTCATTTTTTACGAGAAAAGCATGATTTGCATCGACTTGTGCCCTTGCTAGGAAAATCACGAAAATTTGCTAAAATGGTTTAATGCAACAAGAGTCAACTGATATTGACAATTTTAGATGTTAATGTATGTTAACATTTAGCACGGTTAAATTGTATATAATACTTTATAACGTTATGAATAGAGCTTGACAACAGCTTAAACACATAACGTTTAGACATGATAGGGTATCTTTGCTCAACGTTGTAAATATATCCCCCCAAATAAATAAATAAATACTTTAAAGAAAAACATGTCGTCCGACCTTGGCGTGGTTGATAGACTTAGTCCACTACCAGGAAACCTGATTTGTTTGTATTTTTGTCTGTCCGATTAGCCTTTTCATTATTTCTGTAGAATGTGTATATCTTTCATCTTATTATCTAGTTATATGTCATTTCTTTACTTGATTTCTGTACATATAGCATTTTTTGATATTTTTATGCTACAAATGTATTTCCGTTTAATAATTCATAGAATAATGACGTCAAACGTTGGACTGTATAAAATACCCATTTGCTCACAAAATATGTTAGGAAATGACGTCATCACCCACTGAGTAACATTCTTATCATTTTAACATCGGCTCATACTTTCCTAATGTGAAGTTAAACATTTTTGTCACATTTTTTCCCAACGAGCGATTTTGCTCCAAAGAAGCGAAAACTGAAAAAATGAAATTTGACCTTTGACCCCAGTTTTTGAGAGAATGTACCCCATTTCGCTTTTACGACTGGTATAATCATCAGCTTTCTTTTGATATACCATTTGCCTGCATGTCACATGGGTGCATTAAAATTCAAAATTAGTCGATAAATTTACCCGACTATACTACATACACTAGCTGAGAAATTTACTATCGAAAAATTAAATGTATGGCTTTAATGGGAAATAAAATCAAAATTATCGGCAAAAAGGAGGTAGATGAGTTGTCAACAAACATAAAATTAACTGGCAAAGCGCTCTTACAATTGCTGCCATCCATTCCTGACAAAAAGAATCATAGAAGACAATCAAAGCATATAAACACTCACAGGGCACACATCGAGCCAACTGCAAGAAAACTTGGGAATTAAGAACCAAACTCAAGATTATTATACCCCCAAACAACGAAGTTCAGGGGAGTATATAGGAATCACACTGTCCGTCTGTCTGTCTGTGATAGCAAACAATTTTTCGTAACAGTTTTCTCAGTAACTACTCATCACTGCAAATTGAAATTTTGTATGCAAGTTTGACATGATGTTCTATACCGCCAGTAGTGATTTCAGGATTGCCGGACATCTACTTCCTGTTTACCGACTTAGTTTATTTTCGAGATCTTTTGTCAATCGTAAGAACTTTTCGTAACAGTTTTCTCAGGAAATAATCATCGCTGCAGCTTGAATTTTTGTATGCAAGTTTGGCATGATGTCCCATACCGCAAGTAGCGATTTCAGGATTACCGGACATCTACTTGCTGTTTACCGACTTAGTTAATTTTCGAGATCTTTTGTCAATCTTAAGAACTTTTCATAACAGTTTTCTCTGTAATTACTCATCACTGCAACTTGAAATTTTGTATGCAAGTTTGACATGATGTCCCATACCACAAGAAGTGATTTCAGATTGCCAAACATCTAATTCCTGTTTACCGACTTAGTAAATTTTTGAGATCTTTGTTCATCTTTTTTATTTTTCTCGCAGACTCGGCGTCACCAACTGCACAGACAACATCAACGCCAACTCAAGGTAAGTAAAGTAATTAATTTAGTAATACAGATGAACTTTGATGGCTCGCAATCGAAGACCCATTGGACCAATGAAAACAGTTCAAGCTAAGGGGTTGAGATATCGAGGTCAAACTATGTTTAGACTTGAACACAGGGACCATGGCTCGAACATCCATGAGACTGGTGAAAAGCTAAAGGGATGTTTAGCTAAGGAAATACCCTGCTTTCATGAACATGAATTATTCATGAATATTATAGAATAATTCTAGAATATTCATGAATATTCTAGAATATTCGAGGTTCACATTCTAGAATATTCTAGAATATTCATAAATGTTAAATGGCACCTTGAATAAACATGAATAAATCTGAAAGGAATTTACTAGAATAAACATGAATATTTTAAAGGAACTGATGTAGAATAAACATGAATATCTAAGGGTATTATCTAGAATAATCATGAATAAAGAAAGCGGAATAAGCTGGAATAAACATGAATTTTGTGGGCATTTGTTCTGGAATAAACATGAAATGGCATGAATTTATTTAGCAGCATTGGATTGAAATTGAATAGAACTGGAATATAATATTGAATAACACGAATACCAACATTTACCGTATTTTTCGTGTTCACAAGCTAAATATTTGGCAGATTTTCTTTTCCCTGATGCTGTTACACCATTAGTTTACTAAAATACCAATTCCCTGAACATATTTTCACCCTATTGATACCCCATGTAAAATATGGAGACAATGACATGCTATTTGGCTTGAATTTAACTCTTGAACAAATAAAATCATGTTAATTGAACCGTTATTTACTGACCATTAACGCAACAGTCTTTAGGCACTATTCTAAGTGCATGCATAACCATGCAAGCTTTAAAATTGTTTATCATCCACTGTTTATTTATTGTAATAATCATGCAATCTAATAAAAAGTGAAAGTATAATTAAAGCATGCATAATACTATACAAAAATAAGTTATCCATTCTAAGTCTTCGGTGTTGCAGATTTCAATACAGAACATGTCCTTCAATTTAAAAGTTCTTGGATATGCACATTTGAACTTGTTATGATGATCCTGGGGTATGATCTGTAGATTTTCAACTTCAGAACAAACTTATTAAATTTGAGTCTCTTCAGGTCACACAGTGCACTCATGATCCTCTTCTGAAAAAGACAAAATTAACTATACATTTTATCTGCTTAAAGACAAAACATTCTGAACTGTCTGCAAATTATAATCTTAAAACAGTCAATATTATGCAACTGATTTAAAGTTTTGTCAGCAAATTTAAAGATATTTTTAATAATAATTCATTATATCCTATTTAATACCAATTCTCTGTAGCCATCAACCTTACTTGGGCACTCATGGTCACAGATTTCCTTGAAACTTTGCACACTTATATAAGTCTATGACTTATGAACAAAAGTGACCCCTAAACTTGTCCCGCTGGTTTGGTTGCCATGGTAACGGGTACTATGGTTTTTAGGCTAAAATATGATGATTTAGAGCTGAAAAAACAGCAAAATTCAAACGGATGGGGTTCTTTAAATGTAGTCTTTATGCATTTTTTTACCCAAGCAAAGTAAATATTCTATTCTGCTGTCATATTGAGGTTAAAATGTTTTGATAAATAATAGGTCTGATAGATGTGCAGGGTCGAGGCAAACAGGGGTCTTTGGCCATTTTGAGGATAGCTCATTTTTGGCCGATTTTAATGACCTGTATCCTCCATATGCAACAATGCTGGGTAATTTCAAGATTACAGTCAATAAGTACTAGGTCTGAATAAAGAATTTACGGAAAAAAAATTGATGGGGCTATTGTTGCTAAGGTGGTTACTATGGTGGTAAAAATAGGAAATTTTCACTTTTTGAAGTGCTGTTTTGGCAGATTTGACATTAATAAAATTCCTTAAATAAAGTTAAATGCTTAATTTGATTCCTTCATACACTCTTAATAATAAGTGCTATTCAAAACAAATACAAACAGTTTGACTCTGGTTGCTAGGTTGGTTGCTATGGTAACAAAAACGGCAATTATTTACCTTTATCGTTTCTTTTTTCATACATTTAGATTTCAAAATTTCTCTTGAAATAAGTAAAATTAAGGATTTGACATCGTCAGTTTCTCTTGCACATTATGAATAATCATAACAATTACAAACTATACCTTGGGGTGCTATTATGGTTGCTATGGTAGCAAAAAAGTGTTAAGTTTTAATTTTTTTTTGTGAATGCATTTTTTTCCAGATAAATAATAAAAAAAAATTCCCGTACACTAAGTTATTGATTTTTTTTAATTTAATTACAACCCCGAATATACCATTCTGTCAGAAATATCAGCGACTTGATTCTGGTTGCTAGTGGTAGGGTGGTTGCAATGGCAACAAAAATGATATGTTCACTCTTATGTTTTCATTTCAAAAATTCTTAAAGCAAGATGATCAAAATAAAGAACTTCACATCGTAAATACCACTTACGCAAATAATGATAATTACAACAATTGTTAATTATATGATTTTTGTTTCTAGACAAGACAATTAACATTTATTTAAACCTGGGCACAAGTCTATGACTTCACAAGAGGTGAAGCCGACATATATATACAAAAAAATGGATACAAGCAAGACACCAACCAAACATAAAAAATCAATAAACAAAACAGATATACTGTCAAAGATAACGAGAGGATTTTTTTACATTTATTTTTGACACTTACATAATTTGTCAGGATATGATTGGTTTGTTACTTTTTAAATGTTTTTGGAAGATTTATGTATGATAATTTGCTTCAAATTGAAGTTACAAGTCAAATGAATCATGTGATTGCAGTAAACCCTGAAAAATAATTACTGTTTAACACAGATATCAACTCAGTTTGGTTGCTCAGATAGTTTCCATAGAAATTAAAACGGCCTTTATTTCACTTTTCCTTATTCTTTTTTACTGCGACTTTGGAACCTAGTAATGGTTTGCATCAGTGTGTCCATCTGACCATCCATATGTCACACTTTTTTTGTAGACGCAACTTCTAAGAAAGAATCCAGAAACGACAACTCAGATTTTCTTATTCTTAAGGACTTTTAGTTACTAGTACTTTATGTACTAGATCATATTGCATCGCCATTTTGATTCGTCAAATTTTGTAGGAGTTACAGGATTTTTAATATTTCAATATTACGCAGTGGCATATCTTGTTGGTGCAATTCCTCAGAAACCGCTAATCGGTTGAAATTTTACATGATCATTTGTCACCGTATGTATTAAATTGTATAGCATGGCAATTATATGATTTGGCAATTTTTCTCGGAGTTATGGGACCTTACATATTCACCGTTGTTCTAAGATTCTAAGACACACAGCATACCAGACTAAACTGTTTGGAAAAATAAACATTTACCGTGTTTGAAATTAGAAGCAGGATATAAAGTTGAAAAGCCCATCTTTTGATTATTTAAAAACAAAAAATGTTTAATAGTTCATACAGCAATAATCCTTTTATTGCATAAGCTTTTGCTATTAACCAAGAAGTGATAATTGCATACATCAACACACTTTTTGGGGATGTCTTAAACTTAAAAAATCAGATATAGTGAAAAAAAAATGTTAAAAAGAGAAGTAATAAAGTTAATGTGAAGAATTATTCCATATTTCCAAACAGTCTTTGGAAAATAGTCTTTCAAACAGTCAAAGTAAAATCTTAAAATAAAGAAAATATGTTTTTTAATTTTGTTTAATTTCCTGAAATTCTCAAAGACCAATTATTTTGGGGATTATACTCAGCTTCAGCGAAAGCAGTTCTTTCCAAATGATTCAAGCAATATTTATTACCAAGATTAAAAGGCAAACCTCCGTCCAAATTTTTTCTTGAAATGTTGGTCTGAAATGGGCTATAAAGGGGTATTCTGCTGCATATTTTCTACGATTCAGAAATATGTATAAACTAAATTATAACCCTTGTCCAATTAATTTCCTAGACTGAGGGAAATCCCTGCCAGATTTTGTTATTTATTTATTTTTTTTTTTTTTTTGAATGCTGGTTTTATAAGGGTTGCAATGGATAGTTGAGCTCTCAGCTGTCATTGAAGCCAAGCATAAAAACTAAAATTTTAGAAAAAAAAAGTATTCTATGCTAAATTTTGTTTTACAATTTCAGCAAAATGTATTACCCTAGATTATTAGGGTGACCCCTGCCTAATTTATTTAGCTCACTTCACGAAGTGAGGGGCTTATCTGATACCCAAGCGTCGGCATTGGTGTCTGGTTAGGAAAAATGGTTAAAATCCATTCTCTTTTACTGACATGTCCAACATCAAACATATTGGTATGTATGATGCATTTTTGGATGACAACAATGCATGTTTCGGATGCTGTCTGTGACATACATTTTACAGATGAGCGACTTGGTTAGGTAGAATGATTTAAGTCCATTCCCGGTTACTGAAATGTCCCCATTCAACCATATTGGTATGTGTCATGCATTTTGGGATGACAGTCTTTAACCTACATTGTACGCCTAAATGAATCTGTTAAAAAAAATGATTATTGTCCATTCCTGTGTACTGACATGCTTAACATGTGACAATGCTTTGAAACGAAGTGAGCTTAGCTTGCAGTGGCTGCTTCTATGTTTTGGCATTTTTGTGATTTGTGGCAATTTTTTAACTTTCCGAAATTGTTAAGTTCATCCATTTGACTTCCATCATTTATTTTAATAGGTTTATTGAAAAATATGACACCATTCAATTCAATTAGTTTGGTATTTTGGTACCACCCATTCGTTTAAAGCGTTATATTCGCCAAATTTAGTGATTTCATATATTTACCTGCATGTAGAATACTTGTTATTTCTAAACTTCTGACAGGATTTCTTTCATTTTGCATGTAGTTTATATGTTAATAGATTTTACGTCACACTCAGTTTTCCAGAAAGTGGAACCATACGGAGGAAATCTCATTTTCTTTTAATCTCTTGTCCAATTTTCATTCAGTTTTAAGGCAAAACGGGGCCAAATTATGAATGTGCAAAATGGTTTTTTTTTATTCTTCATTGGATATTGACGGGGTTTCTTACTTTTGATTCATCTTGGGATACACATTCTGCAAGGTGTCAATAGATGGTGTAGCTCTTAGCGTTTCCCATGGGTAAAAATGGGAACAAAACTGACATTTTTTAAATTTTTTTATATTTCATCAGATTTTAGATGAAAATTTTGACATGAAAACTTTACCTTGCATTTGATAGAAATTTTCTGTCTTTATCAAATTTTTTGCCCCTTAAAAATTATGAGGCTTCATTCTGTGTATTGCACTCGGTGTATTTAAAAAATCAACCCTCAGTCTATGATCAATGTGAAATGATCTACAAATATGGTACCCTTAGAAAGCCCTGATTAAACGCAAGTCACATACAAAAAAATAAACACCATATCACTTTACAGACCAGTTTCTAGAAGCACGGTTAAAGTTGGGTTTTTTTAATTTCCTTCTGGGTAATGTCAAAGTCAAAATGTCTACTAATTAGGTACACCAACAAAGCTCTCATAGCAGGGAAGCCACATAACAAAAATCAACACCCTAGCCCTTTAGATCTTCATCCCAGAATTAAGGTTAAAGATTTTACAGACAATGTCGACGCTCACACCAGGGTGAGCTAAAATGTGGGTGAAGACGACTCACCCTGTAGCAAAAAAAAACCCAAAAAAACTAGAGAATGTGTCTGTAAGACACGGATGACCGCCAATAAATTTATCCCAACAGATTAACCCAAGTCAATCATTCATAAAATGAGTTCCCTGTCACTGAATTGTGATGAAATCCAAAATTTAACCAAAGTAATTGAAACATAAAATGTAGGACATGGTCACCCAATTGTTGGTGAAATGGGCAGATCTCTTTTGGCTGAATGTTACAGTGAAATATCGCGATACTACAATACATAGAAGTTGAGAAATAGACTTAAACACAAAACTTATCCAAAGTCACTGAAGCGTAAAATGTAGGTAAAAACCACCTAGTTGTCAATGATTTGGGTAGTACTCATCAAGGCAATTAATTTGATGAAAAATCATTGTCCTATAATGTGTAGTTGTTGAGAAATGAGCTTTAACACAAAACTTATCCAAAGTCACTGAAGCGTAAAATTTAGGTCAAAGCCACTTAACTGTCAATGATTTGGGTAGTACTCATCAAGGCAATTGATTTGATGTAAAATCATTATCCTATAATGTGTAGTTGTTGAGAAATGGACTTTAACGCAAAACTTAACCAGAGTCACTCAACCATGAAATATAGGTCAAAGTGTCAAACTGCTTAGTGAACTTTGTAGTACTATCCAAGATCTACCTACTGGTCTACTATCATTTTTCTATACCTTAGTTTCTGAGAAATGGTTTTAAACGAAAAACTTTACCGGACGTACGGACGGACAGACGGACAAGGGTAACACTATATGCCCCTTCCACATTCGTTGGCGGGGCATAAAAAAGCTATTACCCCATCAAAATAATGTACAGGGATACGGTAGGATAAAATCGCATAAAAAGCTTCTGGGGACTTTCGCTTAATAAAGATCCCTGCAATAGTTCGAAAAGAGAAAACATTTGAGATATATTCACAAGTCATGCATTTGAGCTCCTTCATATAATATGTCGGCCAACTGGAAATACAAACCAATTCTGTTCCGGCACGCGCTCTCCCTTTTCTCTCTTTATTGCCCACATGTTGAACCGTGATGCTAATTTATCACAAAAACAGAATTTGTAAATGACTACTTATTTTTTGGGCATTTATGATAAAACATGTTACAGTATCTACTTCTGATTGGGCGTGTGCAGCTAAAACGTCATGTTCTAGTCAAGTTATGGCCAGTTGAAGTCACACTACTCTGGTGATGTTGTTTTCAGTCTACAAGCACACCTGAATACATCACATCTTGCTTTGTGTAAATGACGGCAATTTTTTTTCAGGCAAGGGGGCAATGTTGTAACCTTTTAATGCTTGTACATCTCTGAAAAGGCCGGTCTGCTATTTCAAAATATACTTTTGTAGTGATTTCAAATAATATTTCATATGAAAAAGAATAAAATTGTAAATGACACAAGTCTTCTAATGAAATGAAACATGGTCCGATAAGGATCCAAGAGACATAAAATGATTGCAAGTTAAGGGGGTATTGTAATAGCTTTGATGCTCCTGGGAGGTAAGATGTAAGTCTATTCTTTGTTATCAATATGACTCAATAATTACAACTTACACCACTAATCTCTATGATTCTGCTATTAACAAAATGCATATTATAATCTTCATGAAAAGACCATTGCTGTTAATGCTCTTGACACCAACGGGCAGGTAACTCTTGCCTTATTTATCTAAAAAAAATCTGGTAAAGGGTTTTGAAAATTGCATGTAACATCAAACTGCTTTAGTACTATAACACCCCCCCCCAAAAAAAAGAGAAAATGTTTTGTTCTATGTATGGTGATTTTAATTAACCTTATTTCTATTTTAAGGAAATTGAATTAATTTTATATCTGACAAAAAAGCATTTGGAACAACGATACATTTAGACATTTTTAGCAGCCATAGGTTGCATCAATTCTTGCAACCTGAATGTATCATTTTTTAATATTGTGATGAGTTAGAAGCAAGATGACATTAACCGTGGTTTATCCTTCATTTTACCTTTAAAAAAGGCAAAAATGAAGGGCAAACGTCTGAAAAAAGAAACAGAAATGGTTTATGCTTCCATAGCAACCAACCTAGCAACCAGAGTCAAAAAGTTTGTATTTGTTTTGAATAGCAATTATTAATAAGAGTGTATGACGGAATCAAATTAAGCATTTCACTTTATTTAAGGAATTTAAGGAATTTAATTAATGTCAAATCTGCCAAAACAGCACTTCAAAAAGGGTAAATTTCCCATTTTTACCGCCATAGTAACCACCTTAGCAACCATAGCCCCATCAATTTTTTCCGTAAATTGTTTATTCAGACCTAGTACTTATTGACTGTAATCTTGAAATTACCCAGCATTGTTGCATATGGAGGATACAGGTCCTTAAAATCGGCCAAAAATGAGTTATCCTCAAAATGGCCAGAGACCCCTGTGTGCCTCGACCCTGCACATCTATCAGACCTATTATTTATCAAAAAAATTTTAACCTCAATATGTCAGCAGAATATTTGCTTGGGTAAAAAAATGCATAAAGACTACATTTAAAGAACCCCATCCGTTTGAATTTTGCTGTTTTTTCAGCTCTAAATCATCATATTTTTAGCCTAAAAACCATGGTACCCGTTACCATGGCAACCAAGCCAGCGGGACAAGTTTAGGGGTCATTTTTGTTCATAAGTCATAGACTTATATAAGTGTACAAAGTTTCGAGGAAATCTGTACCATGCGTGCCCAACCCTCTATATAATATGGTAGGTATTTACAGAGAATTGATATTAATTAGCATATTATGTCTTTTTAAACAAGAAAAATAATATACCTATCTGATGAGGTTTTCAACAGCCACCATGATACATCCAACTCGGTCAAAAATGCCGCCTATTTTTAAATCTATAGAATACACATGTGATATAGTCCCAACTTATTTTTTCCATTAAGATGAAACCACTGTTTTTGAATATCCAGAATTTAAGCTTAAAAACAAAAATAAATCAAACAAAAAATTGCATTTGAACTAATGATGTTTATATCACTACTAGTATATTCCTACACATTACACATATTAGAATTGACCTTATTATAAAATGTACACACAGATTGCTGTTCTGATAAGGATCATTTCATTTCCTGGCTATTATGTAAACAACATGTGTTATAAATCATCATCAACCTATTAGCACAGGACAGTATATATATATATAAAGATATGTACAACAGAGACGTAAATGATATAAATGATTAATTAAGATTATAAACTTTGAAACTAAAATTTAAATGAATTACATTACATACATATACAACTATTTTGAGGTCATACATTAATTTATTACTTTACATGCAGGTAATCAGCACCCTAAGTCAGCACCCCCATCACATTAAATCCCAGCTGTAAGATACACTGATGAGAGTTTAAATTAAATATAAAGAAGGATAAAATAAATTCATATATTATTTCTAATTTAAAAAAAGTCAAAAGAGTCCCTATACTTGATGAGAGATCACTGCAAACTAAAAACAAATTGCAAAAATCATTATGTGTCTGTTGTACAAAATTTGTGTTGGTTTAAATGTGAAATGCCTTTTCAATGCTAAGGCAAGACATGATTGATTGATTGATTGAATATTGTTTAACGTCTACTCAGCAATATTTCAGCTATATCAAGACGAGAACAAGTTTGTTAATGAATAAATCTTTGGGGTATGGAAAGGGCCATGGGACGGGAAATTCTGACTGCCACTGGAAAAGTAGGGTGAAATCGTCAAGGGCGGGGAATTTAGCCTTGTAGCCGATCACCTACGGACCACCCCAAAAAGAGCTTGCTACAAGGGTTCTTTAACCCAGGAAGCGTGGCATTTCTTCCAACACGTGGACCTGAGTTTACATCCCATCCGAAAGATGGGTTGTGAATTTATTAATCCCGCACAACCACGGAATGGGTCCTATTTCTATATCCCGGGACTCTCGGGGTCAGGCAAGACATGAATTTTGCTTGTAGATGGGGGG
>MJUU01008090.1:15774-29916 GCA_002080025.1 Modiolus philippinarum
AAACAGATTCCTGATCTGATCAAGTGATCTCAATATAAAAGTCCAATTTCTGTTCATGATTTTTTCATGTTTTCCTTACATACTCAGTTGGAACTATAGGAAAAAATAAAGTCAAAGTAAAAATTCAAAGTCAAATTATCATTCATGTTTATTCATGTTTATTCCTTGCAAGTAAGAGAAAAAAATCAAAGTCCAATCATTATTTGTGTTAATTCATGTTAATTCATCAGAAGTAGAAGAGGAAAATTTCGAAGTCCAGTTATTGTTCATGGTTATTCATGTTTATTCATGTCAAGAAAAAACAGACTCTCAATAATTTACAGACCATTTTGATCCAACTTTATGCATTGGTTCTACAAATTACAAAATTATTTATTTTAAACAAGATTTGCTTCCAAATTCCACTGTTCTAGGAAATTCATGGTTTATTCATGGAATAGCATTCCTGAATAAAACTAGAATATTCATGATCAACCTTATTCATGAAAACTAGAATATCACGAAAGCAGGGTAGCATTGCATGAGAGAGATACTTCTTATTTTTTAACAAAATATCAATGACTACTGGGCTTGTGATTACCATCAGCGACTAACAATCTACCAACAGAGGCATCAACAGAGTGGCAACAAAAAAAAATATAGATGTTGCTGAAAATTAAGTTTCTCTATATGGCATTTCAACAACTAATGTTTCTTCCATGCAGATAAATTGAAAAAAAATGGAAGGCCATAAACTGAAAAATGTATAAAAGCTGAAAGATAACAACCAGTCGTCATCTAATTAAATAGAATGTCAAAATTGGCCAAGGACAGAGCTTTACATAAAGGGTGTACTTAGATATTGCAAGATTTCAAATAAAATTATGAAGTACTGACTATTTTGTTAGTGAATATCCTTTTGATGCAAGCCACACCTTCTCAATGCAACATCCTATTTGTGTTTATGCAAGCAAATATTAATTTTTGGTTAGAAAAAACTTTAAAAATTGAAAAACAAGTGTAATGAAATTTGTATTTATATGTATTTCAGGATCTGTTGAGCATTGTACGTTTGAGCAAGGAACCTCCTGCATCATGACTGATTCTTCCCATGATGACTTTGATTGGACGACCAGAACTGTAAATAGTTTTTACAAATGTTCAATAGACGTAGCAATTTAAGCCTTTTTTACAACAATATATAATGGGGGGTCACGAAGGGAGTTCTCATTTAAACCTTCAGGGAATACACTAAAACGAAGCTTTATTTGTCCTGTTTCATAAACTTAACGTCACTTTTGTCTAAGACAAAATAAAAAAATAGGTGTTGTTCCAGTCACCTGATTGACCCTAGTTTTTCATGCCGACCCTTGACTTTTTTCATCCATAAACAAACAACATAAATAACAAAAGACCTATCCTAGTTTTCGGCTATTTTTGACTGACCAAGTCTTAGAAGAGATGGACGGCAAAATTCGTTATTTTAAAACTGTAAATTTGTATATATTTTCCTAATCAACAAGTGGAGTATTTACTTTCTTTATTGGAAGTTTTTTTGAAGCAATGATGAGAAAAGAGCTCAAACGAGACGAAAATGGAAGTTTTTATTCCTTTAGGAAGCTCCATTGCAATCATAATTTCGGAATGAATTCGTTGAAGGCTTTCACATCCATGTTTATTTTACATTTTATCTATTATTTCGAAGACTTCAAAGTCCTATAAACTGCTGTTGGATAAAATCATAGGACTCCTATACCATAATAACAAAATACCGAGGTTACTGTGAATTGAGGTTCTGCATATGCTCATTTCGACAACTTATGTCTCATCAGTGTAGATCGAATCAAAAGTTTTGGTAATCCATGACCCAAAATATGTGTAGAGAACAAATTATCAATAGGATCTAAATAGGAAAGCCAAAATCAGCTAAGGACAGAGCTATGCAAGAAGGAAATACTGCTTAGGTTTAAAAAAAATGTTAAATTAAGATGTTGCATATTTTCTAATAAAATCGATTTTCGGGCCAGTACCGAGCTACTGGCTACTTGGTTGGTATATACCCCCGGGGACTAACAGTCCATCAGCAGTAGCTGCATCGGCCCAGCGGTAACAAATAACAAAATACCGAGGTTACTGTGAATTTAGGGATAGCATATGCTCATTTCGACAACTTGTGTCACATCAGTGCAGATCGAATCGAAACATTTGGAAATCCTTGAACCGAAATATGTGTAAAGCTGATAGAGAACAAATTACCAATAGGATTTAAATAGGAAAGCCAAAATAAACTAAGGACAGATCAAGAGGGAGATACTCCTTAGGACATAAAAACATTTTCTTAAATTTAGGTATTGCAAATTTTCAAATAAAATCAGTTTTCGGGAAAGCACCTTCCTCGATTAACAGTCCACCAGCAGTCGCATCGGCCGAGTGGTGATATAAATAGTACATTGTCGGCTATGTCAACACTACTATTTACGATGATCAAAGATATGGCGACTGGTGAAATATATTGAGATGAACATAGGAGAAAAGAAGTTTTGGAGGAAATACACTTTCTCTTTATAAGCAATGAAGGGATATTGAGTAAATGTACATGAGACAAAGTCTCTACAAATACAAGGTAGAACAAAGCAAAGGAACAACACTTTCATTGTTGATTTTTAGCTCACCTGGCCTAAAAGGCCATGTGAGCTTTTGTCATCACTATGCTTCCGTCGTCCGTCTGTCTGTCTGTCAACAATTTCAAAAATCTTCTCCTCTGAAACCACTGGTATAAATGTAAACAAACTTGGCCTGAATCATCATCAGGGTATGGCTTCTCAAACTGATGTTCAGTTTGTCCCTCTGTCGAACAACATGGCCGCAATTGATAAAAATAGAACATAGTGGTAAATTGCAGTTTTTGGCTAATAACTCGAAAACCGTTATAGATATCAAAAATCTGCAAAGGGTAAAAACGATCAGCATGATGAGATCTATCAACTGTCTATCAACTGTGCAATTTTGAAGAAAATCTGAAACCCTCCTGGATTTATAGCCCTTTTTCCGTTAATTTTCAAACTTTTTGCATTTTTTAAATTTTTTTATTTCAAAAAGTGTAACAGATAGAGGTCAAGTGTAAATTGCAAAAATGTTCAGCATATCAAGATCTACCCACCCTGAAATTTTGAAGAAAATCCATAATCCCTTGTAGGAGTTATTGCCCTTTTTCACCGAATTTTTAAAATTTTCGTATTTTTCATTTTATATTTCCAAAACCATAGAAGATGAAGGTTAAGCGTAAATTGATGAAATGTTTGCCATGCTGTGCCGACTTCAAAACGGATGTTGAAAATTGTTCCTTTACCGCCATTTTCAAAATGGCCGCCAAAAAAGGCGGCAAAATTCAACATTGTCCGATTTCAATGAATTTTGATTTCCAAGTAGATATTGATGTTGCGACTTCAAAACCGATGTTGAAAATTGTTTGTTGACTGCCATTTACAAAATGACATCTCGACTTCAACACTGGTGTCGAAAGTGGTCCGTAGCAAGAACATTTTTTGTCAAAAAAGCCCAACAAAGAAATATAGTAAAACATGATCAGACTTTAAAAACAGTTCAGGATATTGAAGGTGTTTGAGCTACGAAAGTTTGAGAAACTGAAGATCAACTGTATAACTTACAATGTTACCTTGATTGTGGCAACTGAAAGCCGGGTGAGCGATACAGGCTCCTGGGAGCCTCTGGTTATCTTCAAGTTGCCATGAGACTTTCAACATTGTAAGAACTGTTAGGAACTTTTCAATTAATAATAACATATTTGCCAATTCCCATAGTGTTAAGGCAACGATCTTGTTGCTTTAACTGAGACTTACAATCGATCTTCTGGGAACTGTGACAAATCCTGAAGTATCCACACCCTCAACCGCCGTATTACTTTTACGGTAGGTAGGTTACAATGCTTTTACATGTGAAATTTAATAATTAAAGAAAATAATGAAAATAAAATGAAAAAAAGCCTGACGTATCGACCTTTTTTTTCATAGGAGTGATAAGAAACCACACCCATTTTTTATTTGGCCTAATTGCCGACTTGCCAAAATTGATAGTATTATTGTAGGTGTCCTGCTAATTTCAAAGATAAGTTCAGTTGCAAACGAACAACCGCCTGCTCTCACATGTTACATGTACTGTCGCTTGCTTCAAAATGATTAATGTTTCTCCTATATATAAAGTTGAGCTCATACTTCAAGCAGAAGTTTCATCACAAATTGAGAGGATGATACTTCCCATGTTAAACAGTTATGTGAAATAATATGTTTCAAGGTATGTAATTTATTAGGACCTTGAAAGATCAACTTGACAATGTGCTATTTCTGTTTAAATATATTTCATGAAAGCCTCTTGCAGCAAAACTCCCCACTCTATACAATTTTGTTAGAGTGATCATCTCACTTAGGGTTTTAATGGTTAACGGGTACAGTATGTTTCTTTTTTTTCAATTTTCCATGCTGTTATTGGACATTTTATATACAATGTTGTTCATTGTTCAGGTGAAACATGATCCTTTAAATGCAATGCATTTCTTCTTTGTAGGGATCCACACCATCTTTTGGTACTGGACCCCAAGGGGCATATGAGGGAAATTCTTACAAGTATGTTGAAACGTCAAGTCCAGCTGGAAATGGTGACATAGCAACATTGGTTTCCACATCTACAATGACAGGTCGGTTAGGGGACGACCATTTGTGTTCTCGAAAACGAAGTTAAGGGGGAATAAAGAAGTCACCCTGTCTGTCTGTCCGTCTGTCCGCACCCTTTAAGCGCAACTCCTCTTAAATCATGTTAAGAATTTGAATGAAACTTTACACAAAAGTAGGACATTCTATGGACAATATGGGTATCTATAATTGTTGTCCGAAACCAGAAAGCGAAGATAATTCAACTTTGACTTTTCATTGAATTCATCTGCACAGATATCTTGTAAGCACCAATCATCTAAAACCTTTGGAAGGATTTTGATGAAACTTCACACAAAGGAAGGACACTATATGGACATGTGCATGAAAGAATATAATACTGATCGAAAACAGGAAGAGGATGTAATTCTGCACATATTACCTAAAAAGCGCAACTCTTCTTAAACCACTTGAAGAATTTAAATGAAACTTTACTTTAAGGAAGGAAATTATAAGAAGATGTGCGTGAAGGAATGTAACGTTTGTCCAAAAGTAGGAAGGGGAGATAACTCGACTGTTGACTTTTCATTTTTTTACATCTGCACATATTACCTCGTAAGCACAACTCCTGCAAAACCACTTAAAGGATTTTGATGAAACTTCACACACAGGAAGAACACTTTATGGATATGTGTTTGAAGGAATATAATTATTGTCCTAATCAGGAAGGGAAGATAATTCAACTTTGATTCCATCTGCACAGATTGTCTCGTAAGAGCAACTCCTCTTAAACCACTTGTAGAATTTCAATGAAACTTTATTCAAAGGAAAGACTGTATATGGAGATGTGCATGAAGAAATTATTTTTTGAAACCAAGAAATGGATATAATTTGACTTCTTATTGATTGCTTTTGCAATGATTTTTTGGACTTCGACAATTTGAAAGAAATAAGTCAAAGGATACCCGGTAGATATTTTATATTAAAACTGCGGTAGACAAACAGGTTAATTGTTATCCTCCTGAGAAGTTTTTTCAAAGTGTTAGAATGTATATCTGGCTGCCATTCGGCGAAAGCTCTTTGATTCGGGGGTTTTGTGTAGGGGCAGGGTAGACGATTTTGCCTGGAAAAATTTATTTATTTACATTTCCACCTCAAACAAATTATGTCACATCACATTATTTAATTATATTTTCAACAGTAGGAAGGGTCAGTGTGAGCTATTGCCATCACTTGACGTCCGTCGTCTGTCGTCTGGCGTCCGTCCGTTATTTTTTCACATTTTCATATTCTTCTCCTCTGAAACCACTGAAGCAAATTCAACCAAACTTTACAAAATTGTTGTATGAAAGGTCCTTTAAAACGATTGCTCATTTCGTCCCGATCCGATAAAAAACATGGCTGCCAGCGCGGAACTTAGGTTTAACAAACTTTACAGGAATGATGTACTAAAGGTCCTCAACAAGGATTGCTCATTTCGTTTGGATCATTAAAAAAACGTGGCTTCCAGCACGGAACATAGTTTAACATTGCACCCTCAAGGGAAAATCACATTTTCATCTTCTCCTCTGAAACCACTGAAGCAAATTCAACAAAACTTTACAGGAATGATGTATGGAAGGTCTTTTACAAAGATTGCTCATTTAGTTCCGATCCGATAAAAACATGGCCGCCAGCACGGATCATAGTTTAACATTGGACCCTTAGGGAAAATCACATTTTCATCTTCTCCTCTGAAACCAATGAAAACATAGTCCATTTAATTTTGAGAAAATCCATTCTCTGTCTCAAACATGAGCTTTTCTGACATTTGGCTAAAATTCTAGCGTTTGAAATAATGCAAAACTGCATTGACTGTCTAAGTATGGAAAATTCGGACGTAAGATGATGCAACGGATTGCATGAAGAGTGTCTGCTTAAAATGCATTAAATTCGTCTAAAATTGTGTCGATAGTCCACTTTTCAAGAATTGCTAAAGGTTTAGCCCCTGCAAATTGTTAAAAAAGTTAAGATTTGAGACTAGAAGTTGAATTTCTCAAAACTAAATGGAATATGTTTGAAGTAAATTCATCCAAACTTTACATGTATAATGTATGGAAGATCCATAACTAAGAGTGCTCATTATGTTTTGATCCGATAAAAAACATGGTGGCCAGCCCGGAACATAGTTTAACATAGGATCCTATGGGAAAATCTTCGTTTTCCTCATCTACTCTGAAGCCATTAGAGCAAATTTAACTTAACTATATTGGAGTAATATATGGAAAGATATTAACAAAGAATACTTATTTCAATTGAATCTGACAAAATCATGGATGTCAGTAGAGAACATAGCTTATAAAATTAGTATGATCTACAGTAATGCACAGTTTGTCTGAAATTTCTGTGAAATGCCTTTCGGCCAAATTAGAACAACAATAAATATTCTTATGATGAAACAATTGATGAAATCTCCATTTGGGCTAGGGAAGGCAAATCCAAGAATAGACTCACATTAGATGTAGAAACTTCACGGGATGTGTCATAACTACTGTATGACTCTTCGGGGCAAACCCTCTAGGGGTAAAAAAATAATTCAGGTCAAACTACTCTTATAACTTAGGATGTTGTCGGAAACGACAGCTATCCCCGCACTCCCTGTTTGACTCAGAAAACAGTTGTTATACACCCTGGGCATAATTTTTTTTCAACATTTTTGAAATCAAACTATTGATAGTCCTTATTCTTGCTAAAAGAATTCTTAGATATATGGTTGCTAAGAAGAATTCCAAAAATAACTGGTCTTTGAGAATTTCTGGCAATTTACCATGATTGGAAACAAATATTTTTGAAATCCCATTGATGAAATGTTTGGCCTAAACTACACAAACAATTGAAGTATGGTTGCTAGGTAGAATTTCAAAAAATAAGTGGACTTTTGAGATTTTCAGAAAATTTACAAAAATTGGAATCGAATATTTTTAAAATCAAATAAATGGAAATGTTTGTCATAAACTACACAAACAATGGAAGTATGGTTGCTAGGTAGAGTTAAAAAAAAAGTGGTCTTGAGACTCCCAGGAAATTTACCAATTTTGGAATCAAATATTTTTGAAATCCAATTAATGAAAATGTTTATCCTAAACTACACACACAGTTTAAGTATGGTTGCTAGGGAGAATTCCAAAAATCAAGTTGTCTTTGAGACTTTCAGGAAATTAACCCAAATTGGAATCAAATATTTTTGATATCGAATTGATGAAATTGTTGTCCTAAACTACACAAACATTTTAAGTACAGTTGCTAGGTAGAATTCCAAAAAATAGTGGTCTTTTAGACTTTCAGGAAATTTACCTAATTGAATCAAATATTTTTGAATTGCAATTGATGAAAATGTTTGTCCGAAACTACACAAAACATTTAAGTACAGTTGCTAGGCAGAATTCCAAAAGATAATGGTCTTTGAGACTTTCAGGAAGTTTCCCAAAATTGGAACCATCTTTCAGATTCATAAGTTTTCAGAATTTTGTTTTTTACCAAACACTTGTCAGAATATAAATTAAAAAAAATATGTGTCTTTGACAATTTTAGGAAATTTACCAAAGTTGGAACCGGAACCAAAATTCCAAAAGCTTATTTAAAATCTAAAGACTATATGCAACAATTCTGCATAAAGATTTAATCCCTTAATCCAAAAATGTAGGAAGAGTTTGCGTCACATGCCATATGTGTCAAAATCCACATCTTTGGGTCTTTGTCAAAAGTGTAGTCTTAGGGCCTCTTGTTAACACCAAGATAAAGATCGAAAATCCGAAAGCTTATTGCTCATCTGCAGACTATGTGCAACAATTCTACAACACAATTTATTCCCTTAATCCAAAACTGTAGGAGGAGTTCATGTTACATGCAACATGTGTAAAAATCTCCATCTTTTGGCCTCTTGTTTGCATTAACACTAATTTCAAAAATTCGAATGCTTATAGCGCATCTGTAGCATATGTGCAACAATTTCTATCACACAATTAAAACTCAAATTCCATAAATGTAGGCGGGGTTCTCGTCACATCGTTTCAGACAGACGGACAGACGGAGGCGACAACAATATCCCCGAACTTTCGTCAGAAAGTGCGGGCATAATAACAGAAACCATTTTGTAAGGATATATAATAACACTATAAAAGTTGTTGAACCAAGGGTTTTGGAATTTTGAAATTTGCCCTCGGGTGGACAAATGAGCGAAATTATATTTTGAATTATCCAGTAAAAAGCCAAATCTAAAACATTCATGTTTGGATTCATTCATTCAATCAATTTCCTTCTATTGTTTGTTGATGGTAAGCTGACACTTTGTATATGAGGTCCGTTTTATGTATCTTACTTAATAATATTAGTGAACTTTTTGTATGCCCTTAAAAAACAATGAACACTCAGCATATAATTGGAGCTCTATATATAATTTTCATACGGTGGTTTAGAATTTTTACTTCAGTTCAAAATTCCCTGTACGAAAAAGTTCGCCCTGACTTAAGGCGTATTCTACTAACCAGATTTCCCCTAAATAGCCTGATTCCGTCTAAGTTTAATACATTAGCATTATATAAGAGCCCTAGGTGGATTCAGCCTGGTATATGGCTCGAAATATTTAAATGAGATTAGGCGGATTCCGCCTATAGTAGGCGGATTCAGTCTAGAAAAAATAGGCGTAATCAGCCCAGTTAAACTAGGCTGAATCCGCCTAGTAAAATCCGCCTATGCTCACTTAAATATTTCGAGCCATATACCAGGCTGCATCTGTCTAGTGGAATCCGCCTTGTAAACAGAATCAGGTTACTTTACTATTCTTAAATCTAGGCGGAATCCGGTTAAGATTTTAATAGGCTGATTCAGCCTAAGCATGCAACATCCAATTTGGCACTATTTACTCCTATTTTGGATCTAAAATTCATAATTCCAATGATCACCAATTATTTAGTCAGACTGCAACAAAACAATCTCCAATGTGGCTTTCCACTGATAAAATTCTTTTGCCCCACCAATGGTTTTTCACATGTGGCAATCACTTACCATTAACACAGGTTCACATACAGAATCTGATACTGGATTATTTTTATCTGTTCTAATTGATATACTTCTTCACTACTCTAATTGATATATTTGTATAGCATCCAAATTTTTCACAATTTCAAAATACTAAGAGGAAATTCAGATGAAAAATATGAATATCTCAAGGTTTATAAGCATTTTACAGATCCAAATCGGACTAGTACTATTTTTATATTTGAAAAATTAAATTCTGTCCCATATCACTATACAATGCAATTATTTGTTGAAATTCCAACCAAGAAACAACAAAATATCGTAGTTACTGTAAATTTAGTTTCTGCATATGCGCATTTTGACAATTTCCATGTATGGACCAACTTGTTTTGCACCTACAGCGGACGACCTCCAAAAAAGTAAACCGGCTATCATTCAAAATGGCTAAAGCAGTACCAGCTGTCGCTGTACTTGTGTTTATCGTAGTGAAAACTGTGGTACCGAGGAAGAGGAGATAATATAAACAGCAGTAATGTGTTCCAATGATACCAGTGTTTGTTTTTAAGTGGTTAAAAACCATAAAATACACCTTGTCATTGATAATTTATTGATAATATCAAGATGCATTGCTCCACCAAGATTGGCCCTACTTGTTACTTACGCCTTTCGCCGGAGGCAAGCACCCCTGCAAATTTTGGATTAACAATAATATTTTAAATTTCTTTTCAGTATCTTCAACGTATGAAGATAAATTGAACATTTATACATCATTTTTCGTTTCATGGTTGTTTTTCAATATTTGTAACCTTTACTTTTTCTTAATTGCACTCTTTCTGCCATCTTGAATTGAAAACTAGCCGCCCTCGCCTGAGTCTGGGGACAGGCGAGGGCGGCATAAGCCGTTTCTGCGCGCATACAAAATTTTCTGAATCAAGTGTACTGGCAGTCCACCACTGCTATGTGCCTAACAAGTTGGTCCTATGTCTCTTCAATAGGATCTAAAAAGGAAAGCCTAAATCAGATTAAGGCCAGAGTTATGCAGGAAGGAGATACTCCTTAGGTTTTAACAAAATTTTCTTAAAATACAAAAAATACCGAAGTTGCATAAAAACAGTAAATTTCGATATGCTGTACACGTGTTTCAAGGAGTAACATCTCATCAGCAGCATTAAAATCAAATAATATTGAAAGCCATAATCCAAAAGTAGTCAAAGAAGAAGTACTCATTTCCAAAAATATCGAAATAAGAAGCCAAATCCAGTACCAAGGGCATCTACCGAGTGCCATACACGGAATGAGGCCTCGGTATTTTTAAGGGGTTAGAATTTTGATAAAAACTGTAAATTTTTATAAAATGCAAGGCAAAATTTTCATGTCAGACAAGTCTGACTACTGGACTTGTGAATTCCCTCGGGGACCTCTGGTCCACCAGCAGTGGCATCGGCCCAATGGTTCAAAATACAAAAAATACCGAAGTTGCATAAAACAGTAAATTTCGATATGCTGTACACGTGTATTAAGGAGTAACCTCTCATCAGCAGCATTAAAATCAAATAATATGGAAAGCCATAATCCAAAATTAGTCAAAGAAGAAGTACTCATTTCCAAAAATATCGAAATAGGAAGCCAAATCCAGTACCAAGGGCATCTACCGAGTGCCATACACGGAATGAAGCCTCGGTATTTTTAAGGGGTTAGAATTTTGATAAAAACTGTAAATTTTTATAAAATGCAAGGTAAAATTTTCATGTCAGACAAGTCTGACTACTGGACTTGTGAGTACCCTCGGGGACCTCTGGTCCACCAGCATTGGCATCGGCCCAATGGTTCAAAATACAAAAAATACCAAAGTTGCATAAAAACAGTAAATTTCGATATGCTGTACACGCGTTTCAAGGAGTAACCTCTCATTAGCAGCATTAAAATCAAATAATATGGAAAGCCATAATCTAAAAGTAGTCTAAAAAGAAGTATTCATTTCCAAAAATATCGAAATAGGAAGCCAAATCCAGTACCAAGGGCATCTACCGAGTGCCATACACGGTGTCGTATGAGATTTTAAAGTCTATGAAAACTGGAAGTTCCGGTTCCGGTTTTGGTCATGTACTTGCAGATTTCATACGGGGGTTTATGAGATTTTAAAGTATATGAGATTTTAAAGTATACGATGTACGGCCGAAATATTTTAAATATGCTTTCTATATAGACTAATCTAACGTTAGATTAAGATTATACGAATAAAATATTTATTAAACTGTTAGAAATATTAACATGACAAAGCAATAATTAGCTATCGAGAAAAGAAGTTTTCGACGGAGTTAGCGGGGATCGTTTTAGTTTTGCAGTAAATTGGCTGTAAAATATGGAGAAACAACATTATTTAAAAAGGTGCAAAATGTATGCACCATTTATTAATCAATAGACAGAGACACATCAACAGAACGGAATTTATGTTTTTACAGTGTGTGTGGGTGGATGGGGGGAGGGGTGGGGGTGGGGGGGAGTCAGTGAATTTCTTTGTAGAAAAAAAATTGAATGCAAATTAACGAATTGTTTGTAGTTTTTTGTATTTCAAATCAATACTGAATAAATTATAAATTTTACATTTTATATGTTTCTATTTTCTTGAAATCCTGTGACTCTGTCTTGCAGCATTTTGTGGTTACAGAAATGTTTTGAGAAAAAGCTAAGGACATTATTACAAACTAACCTATACAGAACTTAAATAGTCACATTTTATGACCCAACTTGACCATAAATAACCATAATTGATCAAAATTTTTAATCGCAACTATTTCCACAGCCATGAAATCTGCAAGCATAAGGTCAGAAAGCCATTTTATTACCAAACCTGACCATAGATAGCCATAATTGATCATAATTATCAATCGCAACTATTTCTACAGCCATGAAATCTGCAAGCATAAGGTCAGAATGGCATTTTATGACCCAACCTGACCATAGATAGCGATAATTGATCATTATTATTTATCGCAACTAGTTCTGCAGCAATGAAATATACAAGCATGAGGTCAGAATGACATTTTATGACCCACCCTGACCATAAATAGCCATAATTTATCATAATTATTAATCACAACTAATTCCACAGCCATGAAATCTGCAAGTATGAGGTCAGAATGACATTTTATGACCCAACTTGACCATAGATAACCATAATTGATCAAAATTATTAATCGCAAATATTTCCACAGCCATGAAATCTGCTAGCCTCAGGTCAGAATGACATTTTATGTCTCAGTCTGAGCACAGATAGCCAAATATGGTCATAATAATTAATCACAACTATTTCCACAGCCATGAGATCTACAAGCATAAGGTCAGAATGGCATTTTATGACCCACCCTGACCATAAATAGCCATAATTGATCATAATTATTAATCGCAACTAATTCCACAGCCATGAAATCTGCAAGCATGAGGTCAGAATGACATTTTATGACCCAACTTGACCATAGATAGCCATAATTGATCAAAATTATTAATCGCAACTATTTCCACAGCCATGAAATCTGCTAGCCTCTGGTCAGAATTGCCTGAGCACAGATGGCCAAATATGGTCATAATTATGAATAGCAACTTTGTCGACAGCCATGAAATCTGCAAGGATAAGGTCAGAATGACATTTTATGACCCAACCAACTAATAAATAACAATATATGGTCAGAATTTTTTTTACAGAATTTTATCATAGTTATGAAATTTGCTAGTCTCAAGTAAACCATCCCATATATATCTAACCTTTTTCATTGCAACTTTTATCACAGCCAAGAAGTTTGAGCCATATTTTACATATTTCTAAAGAAATACAAAAGTTCTATAAGCTATAATAAAATTACTTCCCATGCATTTTTTTTTCTTTCCTGATAAAATCACTACTGAGAAACGTGACTTTCATTTTCGCTAAAGTACAAGCACTTACATACATAATTAAATCTGACAGAAAATTAAGACCAACAGTGCTTCTTGCAATTAAGAAAATTTAATGTTTCGCAAAATAATGTGAGATGTCACATCGCAGTGTGAATAAAACAGAGGATTCCCCGCACATTTCGCATTTCCGGAACTTGCAAGTTAACATGGCGAAAACCGGAACCGGGACTTGCAGTTTTCATAGACTTTAAAATCTCATGCGACAACGGAATGAAGCCTCGGTATTTTTAAGGGGTTAGAATTTTGATAAAAACTGTAAATTTTTATAAAATGCAAGGTACCATTTTCATGTCAGACAAGTCTGACTACTGGACTTGTGAATACCCTCGGGGACCTGTGGTCCACCAGCAGTGGCATCGGCCCAATGGTTCAAAATACAAAAAATACCGAAGTTGCATAAAAACAGTAAATTTCGATATGCTGCACACGTGTATTAAGGAGTAACCTCTCATCAGCAGCATTAAAAATCAAATAATATGGAAAGCCATAATCCAAAAGTAGTCAAAGAAGAAGTACTCATTTCCAAAAA
>MJUU01008090.1:30830-40991 GCA_002080025.1 Modiolus philippinarum
CCATAGGGTCCAATGTTAAATCTAAGTTCAGCGCTGGCGGCCATGTTTTTTGGCGGATCGGAAAAATTTCGGCAAACTTAGTAAAGGACCTTCCATACATCATTCCTGTAAAGTTTGGTTCAAATTGGTCCAGTGGTATCTGAGGAGATAGCAAAAATGTGAAAAGTTTACGGACGGACGACGGACGACGACGGACGCCAAGTGATGGCAAAAGCTCACGTGGCCTTTGGCCAGGTGAGCTAAAAATACTAAAGTTTCATAAAAACAGTAAATTTCGATATGCTGTACACGTGTATTAAGGAGTAACCTCTCATCAGCAGCATTAAAATCAAATAATATGGAAAGCCATAATCCAAAAGTAGTCAAAGAAGAAGTACTCATTTCCAAAAATATCCAAATAGGAAGCCAAATCCAGTATCAAGGGCATCTACCGAGTGCCATACACGGAATGAAGCCTCGGTATTTTTAAGGGGTTAGAATTTTGATAAAAACTGTAAATTTTTATAAAATGCAAGGTAAAATTTTCATGTCAGACAAGTCTGACTACTGGACTTGTGAATACCCTCGGGGACCTCTGTTCCACCGGCAGTGGCATCGGCCCAATGGTTCAAAATACAAAAAATACCGAAGTTGCATAAAAACAGTAAATTTCGAAAATTTAGATATTGCACGTTTTCAATTAAAATCCGTTTTCTGGCTAGCAGCGAAGTATATATCCTGGCTACTGGGTTGGTGAATACCCTCAGAGAATAACAGTCAACCATGAAAATGATTTTTAGACAGTGCATGATCATGATTGATTTCCCCAACAATCCTATATGCTTTTTGGTTTTAGATGTTTGGTTTCCATAGAAAAAGGGGGAAGGCCAAGGGGTGTGAAAAAAAATTAAGATAAACATATCTTATATCCTAGGTCTACAATGGACAATTTAGGTTGAGTGAATAAATATAAGAAAAAAAGAACTGTGTCAATTGTCAGTGTAATTTCAGTTTCAGTTTACATGTTAAGATGCCACAGGTATTTTTTTTTTTATGGTTGGGGGGGGGGGGTCATAGATATTTTTTAGGGTTATTCAGTTAAGCAACTTTTTTTGGGGGGTGGGTGATTTGAAAAGAACTATTTGGGGGTAGTTTTAGAATATCACTATTTATTTGGAGTTTGTTTCCGTGGACAAGCCTACTTACGTACACTATTTAATACGAGAGAACCCCTCCCCCGGACAATCAGGTTGTTTAAGTTATGTGTTATAATACCTGGTATATTAGATACGATAACGTAACCCTCAGTAATTGGTCATCAGTCTCAGGGCTTAGGATAATAAATATAAAAATTATTGTCGCCTTTGAAAATATTTCTGTCAGCAGCCGTGATTTCAGAGATCTAGCCTATTTCTTACCTTGTTGTGTTCAGTACCATATCGATCTTTTTTTTTAAAAAAAGATGTTGTGTGCATAAAAAAATAGAAAAAAGAAAGGAAACGGGGAATGTGTCAAATAGACAACGACCCAAAGGGGAGTAATAACAACTCAAAGCCACCATAAGATCTTCAATGAACGGTGAGAAAACCCCACACCCAACGGTAGGTCGGAGTCGGCCCCTGAATAAAGAGTAATCAAGTTCAGCAAAATAAACATCAAAAATAAACATCATGTGTGCATCAAAAAGGCTATTTTAATTGATTATCCATCTCAAAACTAAAATTTTATTATGAGCCGCCAGCATATAATTATCTTCAAAATTTGCGCCTGAGGGAAATGCAGTGTAATGTTGATGCTGATCGGATACTACACTGTAATTGACCAATCATAATCATCGACTTCCCAGACATTTGGGTGTAACATTGAGTTATAAATAACCATGGGATTTTCTGTTAAAACTGTTTTTGTAAACAATCAATGTCAGTGAATCAAGATATCAATGCAATTAATCACTCATTTACTTTAGGATTAGTTTTCACAGACTCTTTATTCTCCTCAAATTACTTTTAGTTCTGACAAAGACACACAGTTGAAAGGTTGTGCTGTGATAATGTTTCTCAATAAATTAAAACGGTTTGCTGCTGTAACATATGTTTTTATTCCTCTAGAAAGTTACAGTTCAGTTACACTGGTGTCTTATTTTGTAGTAATCAAAGATACAGCTATTTTTCAATGTCAATCATAAGACAACCACGTAGTGATCTTTTGTCTGATGGTTTATGTTCAACATTTGTGTATTTTCTTCTCATTTTTTATTTATTGTATTTACTTTGTATTCTTTGAGTGATCAATAAAAAAAAATGCAAAGGGGGATGGGTAAGGTATAACTGTCTGCAGTAGTGAAATGGTAAAAACATACAGAATAATAAATAATATGAAGGAAAACCTTTTCCAATGAAAGAATCAGTTACACTGAGAATATTTAATAAAACACTGTCATGTTTTAAACAAATCTTAAAATTTTAAAAGTTTTTCGAAAATATTTCTAAGTTCAAAAATCAACCTAAGAAAAAAATCTTCAAAAACCGACTTAAAAACAATTCTATGTCAAAAAGTACGTCTAGAAATAATTTCTAAGTTCAAATATCAGCCTTAGAGAATATTCTATCTTTGAAAATCTGCCTAAGAAATAAGTCTATGTAGAAAAGTACGTCTAAAATTATTTCTACGTCCTAAAATATGGTTAAGGTACGCCTTACACTTTAAAGTCAGTCTATGAAGGTAGGCGGAATCCGCCTTACACCATAGACGGATTTAAGAAAAAAATCCATGTACGTCTAAAGGCAGTCTAAATTAAGGCGGATTACGCCTGGAATCAGTCTAAGGTCTAGGCGGAATCAGCCTTATATTTTCGTACGGGTTGCATGATTTGTTAAATTTCGAAGACTGTTATTTTTTGAAATTCCAGCATGAAGTCATACACATTAGCAATTCTTTAAATGTCATCAGTTAGTATGAACACACGGATTTCGATTGATTGATTGATTGATTATTGTTTTACGTCGACTCAGCAATATTTCATCTATATCAAGACGAGAACAAGTTTGTTAATAAATAATCACTTTGGGGTATGGAAAGGGTCGTGGGACGGGAAATTCTGACTGCCACTGGAAAAGTAGGGTGAAATCGTCAAGGGCGGGGAAGTTAGCCTTGTAGCCGATCACCTACGGACCGCCCCAAAAAGAGCTTGCTACAAGGGTTCTTTAACGGGCAGGAAGCGTGGCATTTCTTCCAACACGTGGACCTGAGTTAACATCCCATCCGAAAGATGGGTTTATTAATCCCGCACAACCACGGAATTGGTCCTATTTCTATTTCCGGGACCCTCGGGGTCAGCCTCCGTTTAGGAGGGTCACACCCCGCAAGCCGGAGAGACTAGGTCCTATTTCTATATCCCGGGGTTCCCTCGGGGTCCTCTGTTAGGAAGACTCATACTCCAAGCTCAGAGGATGCTGCGGGCCTATTCATAAGCCGGGACCGCCTACGGCGGCACGGATTTCGAAACTACGATTCTATTTTTTGTAAAATTCTGTAACTCTCAAAGGCCCATTAGTTTTTGTAATTTTACCTGGAAAACATATTCTAGTGCCTTACAGTAACAATGATCATTTTCATTAGTTGAATTGCAAAAACAAAAACTTGTTTTTGAATTATATCTAGCAAGCATATATATCTCTTTCTAATCCCTAAAGTTAAAATGGTTGTTTCCAAAGACAAAATTTGTTGATTTATACTGCAACCTATTTATTTGCATAAGTAAACTACACTGACTGTATTAACATATTTTATATACAATTCTAATATGGGAACAATGGAAACCATGACTTCCAGCCATATGAAAATCTCCAATAACATTATGAGCGACGTACGAGAAGTCTTTACGCTTAAACAGACGACTATGGCACGCGATAGTAACACAAATGCGGTTTATCTAGTATTTCGAACGAAAACTAGGGGTTTTCGTGCGAAATACCCGGTATACCGCACGTTAACTAGGGGTTTCCGATCGGTATACATAGTATTTTGCCGAAAAATCAAGTTTCCGATCGAAATTGAATGGAAACTAGGGGTTTCCGATCGGTATCAGTAATTCAAAAAATCTAACTTTTCTGTCTATTCTATGCTTAATTTCATAAATTTTTTATTTCGCAACATATCATACTCTTTCGAGAGGATATCATCAAGGACTTATAATGAGAAGTAAAATTTTCAAAACACTTTATTGTTTTTGTCATTTTTAAAGAGTGAGTTTAAACCGTAAACTTCAAATTATACTTTTCAAAACTCTTAAATGCTAAAATCCATGAAATTTTTAACTTCGCGAATTATATAAAACTCCTTGGAAAGGATATACTGAAGTAAAAGATTGAGTTTTTGTTATTTAACTGTTTAGCAAAGTATTTATCTTTCATACCAAATTTCATGATTTTTTTTTTAATTTCGAAACCTAATACACATCCAGTTATATGAAAATAAAAATCTTTGCTCTAGAATTTAGTTAAATTGAATATTCTTTTTAAACTAAGTCTAAAAAGGCGATATTTCACAACTTTAAACTGGTGAAGGTGAATATAGACAGTCGAGATCGAATCCTCCCATGACCCGCAAATCTGATATCCATTCGCACCTAAAAGTGTCACAGGCACAACTCCATTTGATAATTAATTTATAATATCAAAATATATATAATAAATAAAAGATACGAAATTTGAATTAAAAAGAGAGAAATATAAGCCATAAACAGAAAAAAAACGATTTTGATTGGTTTAATTAAACCCTGAATACCGTTTTCCGTTTCTGATTGGACGAACGTTAAATATCAAATAGCGATTTCCGTTTCTCGCTTCTCATTGGCTAAAACTATGAATAGCGTTTTCGATTTAAACTCCAATTTCCGATACCGATCGGAAACTATTGGTTTTCGTCGCAAACCCATAGTTTCCGTTCAATTTCAATCGAAAACTACGGTGTTCGCCGAAGACTATGTATACCGTTCGGAAACACCTAGTTAACGTGTGGTATAGGAGTTTTCGCGAATCCAATGAATGATGTCACAAAATCTAATTTACATATGCAAATTAGAATTTTTGGTTGGCAAAGCGGAATAATTACAACTGTATAGCATTGGGATAGAATTTTTTATCTTTGATAACTTTTTTAGTATATGCACGATTTTGGATCTGTAAAATACATGTTAAACATTGGGATATTCATATTTTTTCTACCGATTTACTTTTTTGAAAAATTCGGCAAATATTTTTTCATTTGCATTTCAAAAATGTGAAAGTTTCGAAAAACTCATATAGTTTACAAATACGCTAATTGTATATATATGTATTAAAAATTAAAAACTGAAAATTTTTATATCTTGTAAAAATAAAAACATTCCATAATTTAGATCAAAAGGAATTATCCATTTATCTCAAATAACAAATTCTTACTAGTTAATTGAAAATGACAATTTTATGACCCTAATCAGTGACACCGATTTCTTGCCAACCAAGGTAAATTTTTCGAGGCTGTGACGTCACGGCGGAAACTCCTATGCCTGGTATTTCACACGAAAAACCATAGTTTTCGTTCGAAATACTAGGTATACCGCATTTTTGTTACTATCGCGTGCCATAGACGACGTCATAATATGTTTTGTGCACAAAACGTAAGTAAATCGTATGTTATGACTGTCCTTACCGTGTACACTATAGATCCGCGTAGATCATCAAATGTCATATTAGAATCGAAATAATTCATGTTCGTCGGTGGTTTGTAGTTGATTTACATAAGGGTGTCCATTATTTTCGTTTATTTTACGTTTCGCTCCGCTACGCTACGCTCTGGGTAAAATATTAACGAAAATAATGGCCACCCATATGTAAATCTCCCACAAACCACCGGCGCCCATGAATTGTTTCTTAATCACTGACCCTGTAACGCTTTGTAAATGATGTCAACAATATGTTTCTGTAGAATTTGTTCCATGACATTATGAGAAAGAATGGATACGTCACAATGTAACGACGTCCACTACACTTTTTAAATCGTCATTTTTATGCCCTTGCGACGACAAGTTAGCCTTGTCAATCTCAATCCGTTCGTCCGTTCGTCCGTATAAATAAAAAACATAACTTTTCATGTTTTCAGAAACTTTGCAAAAAAAAAAATAAATAAATAAAAAAGAAATCCAACTACCTCAAAGGACTCTCATTTTCAATAAGTAGATTTACACACACATATCTTTTAGAATATTCAAAAGGGTTGCAGTTTCCATGCATGGAAACTGAAAAAAAGAGAAGGAAAAAATTTCAAGTGCCTCATATCTGATGAAAATTTACATGAAGAATGTGTTGCAACCATAGAAATGATTTTGGGTCTCAGAATTTTCAAAATACATGCCGTTGCCATTGATACTGCAAAAAGGCGGGAAAAAATTCAAAGTGCTTCAAAACGTATGAAACTTAGCCTAAATGGGAGATATATCATTATCTCCATACTTGTAATGTGTGAACACCTGTATTGTGTCAACACACACTTAAATTTGCACTTGCCATATTGATTCAGGATTCAATGAGCGAGGGCATAATTGGTTGCCATTCGGTAACAGCTCGTCATCATTTAATTTTACCTAAATTTCTTTCATCATCGTTGCAGTATAAACACAATACTGGTACATGGACTAGTGACATAAATGCAAAAAGGACTAGTATCGAAACGGGAAAAATGCTTGTCAGGTCAATATGAAAAAGAAAGGAAATGGGGTAAATGTCAAGGAGACAACAACCCATATCCAGGTTAAAACGACCAAAAACAAAACATCTGTATTGTACTGTTATTTTCTAAGGGTTATGCCAATAGGAGCTTTAACTCTTTCTAGTTTTTAATCTGCTTGTGCTTTGATAATGTCTTCAAGTACTAAGTTTTAGACAAAAAATCTTCAGAGGTTGAAAATCGGAATCGCTTTATCTGAAATGAGATTTTTTTTTTTCTATTTATCTTTGTAGGTGACTTTTGTGTAACATTTGCATATCACATGTATGGTAGGGACAGCATGGGAGACTTAGTGGTAGCGACTGGAGTAACTCTTCCTGAAAATGAAATATTTAGGGCATCAGGAAATCATGGGGACCAGTGGAATTTTGCTACAGTTGACATTATAGGGTTACAAAATAAGAAAGTAAGTATATCATATAAATTTCATGTTTTTCCTGCATGAATTAACATGACATTACTGTAAAATGATGTAGTCATTGTTTGTTGGAACCTTAAATTAGTGAATTTCATTTCCCTGTCATACTTATAATGCAATTATTAAGAACCAATAATTACATTTCATGAATATTCATTTTAATTCCGTCAATTTGATAGGTGAACATCGCTCACGTGGCATATCAATATGAAGTTGCAATTACCATGAAACACATTTGATCATATGACCACGTGGCGGACGAATTAGTAAAATAAGAATCCCATTTTACATAACGTAATAACTTTTTAATAAATTTGTTTTTTATGATTTGGTTTTAAATGTAATTATAAGTATTGAATGCAATGTGCTTCGGTCAACACTTTCATAATCCCTATGAAACTTCAGAATAATGCATTTAATTCCTAAAACAAAAATATTTTCCATTTGCATTAATAAAAATGATACAGTAAACGTGAGCATTGATTTTCTACCATTATATAGCAGAATTCCGTTATTATGCCGCCCCAGACGAATGTCGGGGCGACATATTGTTATTGTTCTGTTTCTTCTTTTTCTTATTATTCTTTGTTATTATGTCGCCCCAGACGTAGTCGGGGCGACATATTGTTATTGTATTGTTTCTTCTTTTTATTCTTTGTTATTATTATTATTATTATTATGTCGCCCCAGACGAATGTCGGGGGGACATATTGTTATTGTTCTGTTTCTTCTTTTTCTTGTTCTTATTCTTTGTTTATTAAGTCTCCCAAACGAAGTTTGGGAGACTTATTGTTATTGTTGCGTTTCTTATTATTATTCCGATTTCTTTCTTTCTTCTCGTCTCCATGAACTTGTCCGAACCAGATCTCAGAGATTATTACACCTAGAACTTTGAAACTTTGTAGGATGTTGGCCCCATATATCTAGTTGTGCAACATGCAAAAATTTTTCAAAGGGGGGTTTATTAAGGGTACATTTGGGGGGTTCAAAAAGGGGTGGGGTCCTCCATGTTAACCCTATGGGAAAATGAAATTTTGAATTTTTTCGCTACTTTTTTCACTATATCTCAAAAACTGAGAACAATAACTCTATGAAACTTCATGGGAAAGGTCAGTGTTATGTATGAGATGGTTCATCAGCATTGGAGATTCAAAATAACTACCGTTGCCATGGAAACCATACCAAAAAATGGAAATTTTGGGAAAATAGTTGATTTTGTTGATAATTGTAGTTTGATTACAGCAATAGGTATTACTTAGATTATAAGGGGAACCCCTGCCCATTTGTTTTTGGAAAGGGTCTGAAATTGGATGTAATGGACAAAATGGCACTTTGTTGACATGGAAACAAAACCAAAAACATATTTTTTTTGTTGAAAATTGAGTTTTTTGATAAAAAATAAGGAATTTTGAGAAATATAAATTACATACTTATAAGGGGAACCCCTGCCTAAATTTTTTTGGAAAGGGTCTGAAATTGGATGAAGGACAAAAGAGCCCTTTGTTGACATGGAAACAAAACCAAAAACATATTTTTTTGTTGAAAAATTGAGTTTTCTGATAAAAAATAGGGAATTTTGAGAAATATATATTACATACTTATAAGGGGAACCCCTGCCCAAATTTATTTTGTAAGGGTCTGAAATTAGATGTTATGGACAAAATAACATTTGGTTGCCATGGAATCAAAACCAAAAGCAAATATTTTGGATGAAAATCGAGTTTTTTGATAAAAAATAGGGAATTTTGAGAAATATATATTACATAGCTTATAAGGGGAACCCCTGCCCAATTTTTTGGAAAGGGTCTGAAATTGGTTGCAATGGAGAAAAGAGCATTTCGTTGCCCTGGAAACAAAACCAAAAGCATATTTTTTTTAGGAAAATCAGGCTTTTCTTTTTAAAAGAAGGATTTTTAAGAAATATGCATTTATACATAGCTTATGAGGGGAACCCCTGCACAAATTTTTTTGGAAAGGGTCTGAAATTGGGTGTAATGGACAAAAGAGCACTTTGTTGCCATGGAAATTAAACTAGAAACATATTTTTTTGGTTGAAAAATTGAGTTTTCTGACAAAAAAAAGCAATTTTGAGAAATATGTATAAAATAGGTTATAAGGGGAACCCCTGCCCAAATTTTCTTTGGAAAGAGATCTGAAATTGGATGTAATGGACAGAAGAGCATTTGTTTGCCATGGAAACCAAACCAAAAGCATTTGGGAAAATCAGGTTTTATGACAAAAAAAGAAGGAATTTTAAGAAATATGTATTACATAGCTTATAAGGGGAACCCCTGTCCAATTTTTTTTTTTTGGAAAGGGTCTGAAATTGGGTGTTATGGACAAAAGAGCACTTTGTTGCCATGGAAACAAAACCAGAAACGTATTTTTTGTTAAAAAATTGAGTTTTCTGACAAAAAAAAGCAATTTTGAGAAATATGTATTAAATAGGTTATAAGGGGAACCCCTGTCCAATTTTTATTTCGGAAAGGGTCTGAAATTGGATGTATTGGACAAAAGAGCATTTGGTTGTCATTAAAGCAAAACCAGAAATTTTATTTTTTTACATAGGTTATGATGGGAAAACCCTACCCAAATTTTTTTCAAAAGGGAATCTCGTAATGCCTTGGTATCAGATATGGGAGTTCGTTTGGGAGACTTTTGTGTTTCGCTTGCGAACACAGTTATTACTTGTTATTCTTATTATTGTTCTTCGACACATTTTTGTCCGGACTATTTTGAGAAAACGGCTTGGTGTAAGGAAATGAAACTTGACAGGAAGTTAGATCACCATAACGAGAAGTGCAGGCTACCGAAAATTTTTTTCAAAATGGCCGCCATTTCCAAGATGGCCGCCAAAATACGTCAAAATTTCAACGTTGTCCGATTTCAACAAAATTGGATTTCTAGGTAGATTTTGACGCTGCGAACAAGATGGGAGCATCGAATTGGCTGCCAGGGGCGACATCAGCTATTGCTTGCAATTGCAAATCTAGTTATTA
>MJUU01008091.1:0-13171 GCA_002080025.1 Modiolus philippinarum
CGCCATCTAGAACAGATGTAAATGCACTAAAATGTAGTCCTCACTTTCAATGATGTGTCGTGGGCTTCAATCTTGCTTATTTGGAAAGCAGGGGAACTGGATTGAAGGCATGTTTAAAGATTAGTTAAATAAACTTCAAATCTGCTATTTAATTCTCAGACTCAACCAAAGCACATGTTTTTTTACACTAATCAACATACTAAAAACATAGCACACGATCCCGACCTAAGGACAAAAACATGCTAAATTATGTTCCGTATTTCCCGCAACCAGATATTACAAATACAGATATATAACATCCCCGCCCCCTGAAGAATTTTGGAAACAAAATTTGTCTGGTTGCTGGAAATGACGGGTCATCCTTTACATAGACAATTCAATCAAAAGTGTTGAAAGGTACTCTTCACTCTGTACAATTTAATCTACGCCACTCTATACTTGCGTTCTTATCAGTATGGCATATTTGTTGATCTGTTGGATTTCAAAGTTAAGTTAAACAACATCAAGTGAAAACAAGTGCTTAATTCATGGTGATACTAGTAGAGACCCTAAACTCTCATAATTTTAAATAATACTATCCAAAAATTAACAAATACTCGCACACTCAAACTAAGCCAAAGGTTCTCGAGATAAATTTAGAAAAAAAAAAATACTCATTTGCTCACAGATACAATTTTATTACATAATATCATGAAAAATATACGGGTTTTGTTTCTAGCAAACACTCAACACTCTGACACTATAAATTTTACCAACTCAACTCTAGCAAGTTATTAGGTATTTCAAGTAAGACATGTACCATATTGTCATTGTCATATTCAAATTAATGTCGGGAAAAAGGAAAAAAAAAACTTTATAACAATAGAAAGAAAAAAAATCATCAAGTCATTGATTTCAAACCAAATTAACTATTATTTACACAAAGTATCTGTTTAATTATGATTGTATACGTGGCGATTCTATCATCACCAAACATGAAATATCAAAAACTGTCCAATGTGTTGTTTCTTCCTTGTAATTTTGTCAAATTGGAACATTGTTACAGCTATTTCAGCAACAATGGCGATGCTTTCATCACCAATAAAATGTCATGAATATACAAATTACAGAATCTGACATCTAATTCAAAATACTGAACAGATCCACTCACTATGATATAACTATCAGTTTCTCGATAGACAAATAAATGGCAATGCTGTCATCACCAAGCAATATGCATGTTTCATTTATCAAATTTGTCACAATTATAATAGTAAATAAACAAAAACGATGATGGAAATATTTCAAATGCAAATTTAGCGATGCAATCATCACCATTCGGAAATAGTACATCATGTCATTTTAATCAATCAATGGCGTCGGTCTTGTTATCAATATTGGGGTCATTTGATGAGTCAGTATCATCAGGGTTAAAATGGTTTTCATCTCGATAATGCACAGGCTTCTTTATTTGTCGTTTCGGTCTACTCGACATCTCTGTACATTTTTCGGGAACACTGTCATTTGAGATTTCATTGTTTTCTGATTATGTTTTGGCAATAAGTCATTCATTTCATTTTTGGAATCATGATCGCTGGTGTTATTTGGATCATTTTTAGAGTCTTGGTTGTCCTGAGAGTTGTTATCGAGTAATGTGTTAAAATACGAAGCTGGCCATGGAGCCCGTAAGTGCGCCAACTTAAGCCTGTTGATATGTACTGGGCGTCGAAAAGTTCTGTTCCCCGTTCGGTCTCTCAAGATCACCAAATGCGGACTTGGAATATTATGAACAACAAATGGTCCGTCAAAGGTATGCTGAAATGTTCTGCCTTGACCGACAGGTTCTCTAGTAAGGTATTCATAGTTTCCTACGGACAATTTTAACTCGTGAATTGTTTCATTTTCTATAGTTGTCATTTGTTCTTGAGCTTTAAGAGTGCTAGTTTTTACTTGTTCTCGAATAATAGTCAAGCGAAAAACTAAATTTTGAATATAAGAATCTGCATCTTTTGGAATGTCTTTGAAATCAGTAATGTAGAAGACGACAATGGGAAATTAGATCTTTTTCCGTAAATTATCTCAAATGCAGAGTATTTTGAACTTGGGTTGACACAACAGTTTATGGAAAAAACAATACCAGGTAACATCTCTTCCCATTGTTTATTATCAAGCACATATGGAGTGAGCCGTTTGGCTTAAGTCCGGTGTGTTCGTTCAAAACGGCCCGGACAGTGGTGCATCATACTAGGAGTTAATTCTTGTTGGACATTCAACATTTTACACACTTCCACTTTACACTTACCATTAAAATCTGACCCTTGATCTGATATAACAGTGTTACATACACCAAATGTACAAAACAAATTAAATATGGTTTGAGATACAGATAAAGCGTCACAATTTCGCAGCGGCAATGCATATGAGAAATTGCTAAAAGAGTCAACTGCCGTGAACACATATGTATTTGCATTATTGGATGGGACGAGGGGTCCGAGAAGGTCCATCTGCCATACCTGAAATGGCTCATTTGGTGTTGGAAAAGGCACTATTTTAGACTTTGTGTTAACATTGCTCACTTTGCGTGACTGGCATTCATGACAAGAACGTACGTAGTCACTTATTATTGTTCCCATCCGTGCGAAATAAAAATGCTCTTTAACAGAGTCTAATGTATTTTGTATCCCACTATGCCCACCTATTGGGGAATCATGAGCAACTTGCAGAATTTGTGGTATAAGTTGTTTTGGTATCACTATTTGAAATTGATTTAAATTCTTCGCCCGTTCCGACTTTGCTTTTCTACCGTGATATAATACCTGGTCAACTAAAATGAAATCGGGCGATTCTAATAAAATTCGTCGTGAGTCCTTCTGTGATTCTGGCAAGATATTGCTCTTTAAATATGCAATAATATTAACAAGACTATCGTCACTTCTTTGTAATTGTTTTATATTAGACATATTTACACTTTCGTAACCCTTAATTGTATGTGCTAAAACATGATCAACATTTTTGTTACTTAGTCGCTTTTTGAATCGTGGTTGTTCATGGGAAACGGGTTCATCGGTGTCTGCATCATAAGAGTCATCATCGGGATTTTCTTCGATTGACACAATGTGTTCAGTGGTTTGTTGTTTGAATTCAAAATCCCTATTTTCAGCAATTTTCATAGCTTGAACAGTTTCATTCAAATTGAAAAGATCTACAAATTTGATTCCATCGGGTAATTTGATATCTCCTGTGTTTTCAGTAACAAGCGGAAAAAAACGGATCATCCTCATTCGGACTTTCAATTGGTTTATCCTTGGGGTTTTAACATCTGGATAGTGCGTCCGCAACTTTCATTTGTTCAGCTGGTTTGTATTTTATTTCAAATGTAAATTGTTGGAGAATGGCCAACCATCTCTCATAAATAGCGCCCTTAAATTGCTTCATAAATAATGGTTGCAAGGCCTGGTGGTCGCACTCAACGACGAATTTTGTACCACGCAAATAGTCTACACAATCCAAGATACTAGTCACCATTCCTAACAATTCTAACTTTGTAGGTCCGTAAGACTGTTGCCAGCGTGATAACGAAACGTATAATGTTTTGTTTTTCCTTAGTGGGGTCCATCTGGTAGAGCATATAACCGATTCCCTTGGATGATGTATCAACTGATAAAATAAATGGCAAATCGAATCGCGGAAAACTAAGAGCTTCAGAATTTACAAGATGAAATTTAAGATTTTGAAATGCAGTTGTTTGTTCAATTTTCCACTCAAATTTTTGGTCCTTTTTAAGTAGTTTGGTGAGAGGGCTAATGAAAACGCTGAAATTCGGAACAAATTTTTTAAACCAGTTAATAGTCCAATTACGCGCCTCAACTGTTTTACATTTCGTGGTTCCGGAAAATCAACAATAGCTTTCACCCTATCTTTTGGTGGTCTTATACCATGTTTTGAAATCTCACGCCCGAGAAAAACACACGATTCTGCAGCAAAATGACACTTTTTCGGTCCTAGTTTAAGCCCTGCCTCTTGAAATCGTTGAAAGATTTCCTGTATATCAGCTAAATGTTTTTCAAAAGTTTCAGAAAAAATGAGGACATCGTCAATATAGCATAAACAATTTCTAAATTTCAACCCATGTAGCACTTTGTCCATTAATAGCTGAAAAGTATTGGGAGACGTTTTCAACCCCATACGTAGCCTTAAGAATTTATATGTGCCGAAACACGTATTGAAAGCTGTGTATCTCGAAGAATCCTTTGAAATACCTAGCTGGAAAAAACCAGAAGAAACATCTATCGAAGTTATAAAATTCGGTGTGATTTCTGAAAAAGATTCTGTGAGCTCTTGAAGGTTTGGAATTGTATAATTGAACTCTTGAGTTTGTGAATTCAGATGACGAAAATCACAACAGAACCTGTAACTTTGAGAAGAATTTTTATTATCATGTGAGTGATTTCGCTTTGTAACCAGTAAGACCGGACTTGTGATAGGTAGCTCTTCAGTTTCATCGACGGGCACAATAATTCTTTGTGCAAGCAAATTATCAAGTTGCTCTCTAAGAATTTCTCGTTTAAAAGGTGGCAAACGGTATGGTTTCTGGTGCTTACTAATAGCATCCGGTTTAAGGTGTATCTTGTGTTCCACTAATGTTGAATATCCGTTTTTTGGATTTTCCTTTGTTACAAAAAGATCAAAGTTACTAAACAAACACTCGGCTATTTCTGATTTCTGACTTTCAGTTAATTGTTCAGATATATTGAAATCTTTCTTGAGCATACTGGGGTTGAGAAAAAGTGATTCCCGTATTAAGTTCATCACCTACTACCTGAATATTTTGAACTTCCGGTATATATTCGATTCTTCTGGCAAAGAGACATATGTGTAATCATCAGATAATATTGAAAAATCGGCAATAGTCCTCCCTTTGGGAATTATTATTTTATTATTACTGGCATTTAACAATTTGACAGGTACTTTGTGATTAACTGGAACGACCACTAGTGATTTTGCCACCATAAGTCCATGATTAACTGAAAATTTACTGTTTACACATATTCCTTGTACACCAACCGTTATGTATTGCGGTAATTTCCCGAATGCAAGGTATTCGGAATTTGGTTGAATTTCCAACCGCTTTGTAGTTTTTACTGGCGTATTTTTCTGATTGCAACTAAAATCACTAAAATCTAACACAATGTTATTCGATTTTAAATACTCAGTGCCAAGAATAAGAGGGTGTGAGGCCATTGGAAGAATATAGGCCTCTATCACTTCCTGTACTGAATGAATAGTAGTTTCAACTTTTGCCACGCCATAAATTCGAATTTTTTTTCACTATTAGCAAGTCTAATTTCAGAATCATTTAATCTCTCAAAACTAAGTTTGTGACGATCAGAAATAGAGTCATACATTGATTTTGAAATCACATTTATTGAACTTCCAGTATCGACAAGGGCGGCTACTTTTAGTTCTCCAAATAAAACGGGAATATACAAAAACTTAGCGTTGTCACTCAATCTCTGATTTGAATCGGAACTTATGGACGTGGTCGACCCGGACGAGTGTGCCTGTCCCCCGGGTTGTATCTGTTTCCCTGTGCATACATTTCAAGTTTAATGCATGTTGGTGCAATATGACCCTGTTGGCCACAAAGTTGACATTTTTCAGATGACTGTAATGTACCACTCCTATTCCAGTTACAATACCCCTGGAAGTGACCTAGACCCTTACATTTCCTGCATTCAAAACGGGACTTGTCATGATACTCAGTATTCGGTTCCCTTTTTTCACAAGTGGTGGGACTCTCTTTCACGGACAATTTACTTTTGACAAGGTCGGTTAAAACAGCAACTTGATTTTGAAGCTCTTTTATGGCTTCGTCTGAAGATTGTGAAGTTTTTAATTGTTCATTTGCTTGTTTATTACCAACTTTTAAGGCATTAACTGACTGATCATGTTGTCTGTACCCACACGCTTCAGCCATCTTGGCTGAAGTTAAAGCTTCTTGAGACCCAGCAGGTTGACCTGCGCGTACAAAGAACGCCATTTTCTCGGGCATGCCAATAATAAATTTTGCTACTACCTCATGTTCAGGTTTTTTTAATATTTGTGCTTTCTCTAACAATTGACTGAAATAATCCTCTAAAGATTGACCGGGTGATAGTATCATGTTCTGAAAAATTTCGATCTCCATGACTACAGTAGCACTTTACCAGTTAAAGTTAACGTACTTTTCTTTGAACAAAACGTGTATCGTTGGCCAGGAGAGCTTTGACTCGTCACTTAAGGAATTAAACCAAGTTAATGCCGGGCCCTTTAGGTGCAAGTGAAAGGCAGCAATTTGTCTCTTATCGGACTCTAAATCATGTAAAAGGGCATACGATTCGAATTCACTAAGAAAACCTTTTGCATTGTCTTCGGGATACCCCGAAAATTCTCGACATTTCACTAATTTGCTCATTGTTGTAAAAGGGAAATGAATGCTAGGTATATCTACAGAATCTTTAGGAACTGGAACTTCGGTTATTGATCTAGGAGTTGAATGAATTTGATCTGCACCGCTTTGTGAATTGATTTGATAATATTGGTCAAAACTTGAATGAATACTATTTTTATGAGTGTAGGATTGAATGCCTGAATCGGAGTGAATTTCGTTTTCTACTAAAAATCGCTCACTTAGTACTGAAAAGTCACTTTTGGTTTCAGTATCATTGTAACCGGGATTATGCTCAACATAGGGTGGGTCACTAAATGGTACGAAAAAGCTTACATTCATATTACAATGTATTTACAAATACGGTCGCAGATAGGCGATACCATTATCACCAAACCGATTTTGCTCCAGAAAAATAAATGAATACTGTATACATGTACCATGATCAGTGATTATGTTGATCTGTGATAGAAGTGGCGATACTATTATCACCTAGCGAAAAAGAAAATTATAGGAAATACAAATTTATTTTGTTTTTCTCATAACGTGTGAAACAGAAATCACAGGCGATACTATTATCACCTATACTTGAAACAGTAGACAAAAATGCATATAAGACAATATAAATGTTTCTAATACGCACCAACAAAAATTCTGATACAAAACGTGGCGATACAATTACCACCAAATCACTGAGCAGAGCAATCTCTTTGCGCTAGCTCGGAAATTCTTAAAAGCCATAGTCTCGCCAAGGCTGGACATGGATGAATTCCATCAAGGTAAAAGTTATAAAATTTTAAAGTGTATCTTGAAGTGGAATGTGAACGGTCTTTCCTACAATTCTAGAGATCACAATTAAATTTTGGCGAATATCGGCGTAGTAAAATGATAGTTTCACGTACAAAACTATTTATTTGGTCTATTTGGTCCACCAACAAGAAATCGTCATTCTTAAACTGTCCAGGTGCAGTTCTAAAAATACAGGTTTTAACGTGGGAAAGTCCGATAAGAAAGAATATATATCTTTATAAATTTTGATCAGTTTATGGACAGATGAGTTGTCCCGTGATTTAATTCAATGAAGTCACCATTTTTACTAGTAAGGTAACAGGTTCCGACCCAAATATACAGTAAAATTTTAGGATGCCTTTGAAGTTTAATTTCCAAATTGTCCTTTAAATACTCCAGCTGATTGTCAGCAGTTGCACCGCTTGCATACCACCATTGAAGCTTTTGCTCTGCCCTTGAAATAACTTCTTGTCGAAGGTACTTTGCCTTACTGTCGCTTAAAATAACTGTTGTATACTCAAGATGAAAGTTTGTTTGTATGGATTCCAATTTACGTATCTGCTTGTTTAACTGGTTTTGGCATATCACGTCACGTTCACGTTGTCAGATCGTGTCACTGAATGTCACTTAAAGGATCTTCCTTTTGAGTTCTCCTCCATGTCGTGGGCTTCAATCTTGCTTATTTGGAAAGCAGGGGAACTGGATTGAAGGCACGTTTAAAGATTAGTTAAATAAACTTCAATTCTGCTATTTAATTCTCAGACTCAACCAAAGCACATGGTTTTTTACACTAATCAACATAATAAAACATAGCATACAGTCCCGACCTAAGGACAAAAACATGCTAAATTATGTTCCGTATTTCCCGCAACCAGATATTACAAATACAGATATATAACAGATGTGTAAATTTTTGTATATTTATCCGTATGGTATAGTAGGTATACACTATCATTAGTAATACATGTAAGTCTTTCCATAATTTATATTTCTTCCATCATACATGATTTTTCTAATAAATAAATCGCCAGATGGACTTCAAAATTTGATTAGGAGTTTCGAGATTCGGTCTTAATCGACCACCCTTTTCAGGTCACACAGAACAGTAACTTCCTGTTTTGCGACATCGATCGACCATTTGTTGTTAGCAAAGCCTATAGGTTTTTTTCATAATTTTTTGTTCTGTCAGGGTTGAATGATTGGGAAAGTCATTTTAAATGCTTGTAAGTACGCAGTTTCCCCGCTAAAATAATCATGGACACATTTTTCCTTTAGGTTAATGTTGGGATTAATGTTACCCACGTGGTTCTTATCGATGTGGATCAGTAATACCGCAGCCACATCTATGATGATTCCAATAATAGCAGCTGTGATGTCACAAATAAAAGAGGCAGAGAAGATAAAAAAGAAACACAAACAGGATGCCGCAGTTAATAATGGTTAGTTTCGTTTTAGAATACACAGTTCCAATATATATCTAAACAGCTAAAGGAGAATTCAAATACGGGAATTTCGAGTTTTACTATGGTCACCGATATTATTCTTTAATTATGCACTGCAATTAATGCATCCTTTTTGGAATTACTGATTCCTTTAACACTGTAGAGCTAAGAGAAATTTATATCCACAACCCATTTATAGCGCTTAAGGAAATAAAGTATTTGTCTATTAAAATCTTGATGTTTACTCATTCCAATTTAAATTTGCATTCTCAACGTTTGCAAATCTCTTACCACTATTTTGAGAGCGACCAAGTATTGTGAATGATAAGAACGTGTGGAATCTCATATTTATAATTCTATATCGTAGCATGATTTTACACAGCAGCAATTTAAAAATTATGGGAATTTCAAAATCCCAAACGAAAATGCAGTTGAATTGCATTCGGTTAATTTCCTTTTGATTTGTCCACCTATTTCGATATAATTGGTAATCAGTACCTCTGGCTATTTTTAAATTATGGTTTTACATGTTATTTGATTCCAATGTTGCTGATTACAGGTTATTCTTTGAAACACCTGTACAGCATAACAAAAGAAATATGGCCATTTATTCGTGAATTTCATTCCTATGTTGGATCATTTTTAATAAATGATTAAATGTTGTCGAAAATCTTGAAAGCTGGTCTCTGTTAGGAATGAAATTAATATATGGCGCTCTGTATGTTTCTGTGATGATAGCAGTAGAATATTGCTGCAACTAGCCTTTGGTGTCCATTTAAGCCATTTTATTGTGTTTCGGACGATTGTACTAATCGAATGATACCAAGAACCATATTTGTAATTCTATATCGTAGCATGATTTTACACAGCAGCAATTGAAAAGAAATCCCAAACGAAAATGCAGTTGAATTGCATTCGGTTGATTGCCTTTTGATTTGTCCACCTATTTCGATATAATTGGTAATTAGTACCTCTGGCTATTTTTAAATTATGGTTTTACATGTTATTTGATTCCAATGTTGCTAATTAGAGGTTATTCTTTGTAACACCTTTACAGTATACCAAAAGAAATATGGCCATTTATTCGTGAATTTTATTCCTATGTTGGATCATTTTCAAATTATGATTAAATGTTGTCGAAAATCTTGAAAGCTGGTCTCTGTTACTTGGTCTTCCTAGGAATGAAATTAATATTTGGCGCTTTTTATGCAGTAGAATATTGCTGCAACTAGCCTTTGGTGTGAATTTAAGCCATTTTTGTGTGTTTTGGACGATTGTACTACTCGAATGATACTAAGAACCAAAACCATTTTTTTTTTGCGAGTATATAAATATTGTCCTTCCAACTGGCGCTTATTTAGTTTAGTTTTGCTCTGAGGGTGCTATACAACAAATTTTAACAGAAACCTACTAAAATAATGTCAAGATCTGTCAAAATTACATGCAAGTGCCAAGTTCAGTGGCCAATTCTTTCATCTAAAGGTATGAAAATACATTTGAATTGATTTTGTTGTGATAGTGCGCAAAACAGATGACCTGTTGAAGTTTTAATGCATCCACAAAATTGGCGGGAAATTATGAGTGCTGAAGGAAATAATTCACGAATTTGTGGTCAAACGTCTTTACTGTTATTGTGCAAGCTTGGGAATATTGTATCAGTCTTTGCATAAAATATCTATATATTGGCCATTGCTGTTATTTGATAGAACAGTGCAATAATATTTTGAAACATTGGTTGTGAAACAACATTAATTTATCAATTATCTATCATGTTATATGTTGTAGAGGAACGACCATTATGTAATGGTAAGGCCAAATATTGTTTAATTTTCCCCTTTTGTAAGAGAAACCGATTTCTCGGGAAAATGTTGTAAAAATATCTACATTTCTTCAAAAAGCAAAATATTATATTGATAACTAAAGTGACAGAACTAGAAGCAATAACAGGAGATCTCTATAACTTAATTTAATGATATTTCTCTAATGATATGTCAAATTAAACAGGTTTTGACCCGTTAGATAAATTTTCTTTATTCAACGTATGTTGAATAAAGCCCCGTGCTATTTCCCGCCAAATCTATTCGGAATACAATTCTCGGTGTTTATCATTGATCATTGATCATTAGAGAAAAAGATTACATCACTTTATCCCGTTTATTACCATATTGTATCCACTCTCGATAGTTTAATTTAAAATTTTTAAAATGGTCGGCAAGCCTCGCAATTAAGATTTTATCTAGTGGATAAAATATGGCAATGAACGGGATCTTGTGGTGAAATCAATATTTATATGATCAGGAAGATATACATTTTTCCGAGGAATCGCAACACTGACCACAAATCACAGCAGTTGTATAGTGTTCTGGTGCTGGTATATACTTTATATATCTGTTATAATAGTGTTGTAACTATTTGATACCTGTCCTCTTGGTGCTAGACGTTTAAAACATTTTAAATTCGTTGATGTAAGATTTAGAAAATAGTGTTAACAGTCAATAGCAACTTCTAAATATTCATATACTGTAAAATATACTGATCATCAAAAAAGAGCACCACAAACGTGTATTTATAAGTAACTAAAAATTCAAAAGCAAATATTATCTCTTCAAATACTTTTTGTGAAATTTTTACAGAATGTTTCTGTAATCATGTCTTTGATAAGAAAATTCTGAAAAATTGAAAGAATTTTGATTTCTCTATTTCAATTTCTCAAAAAATTCCTACATTTTAACAAAAAAAGACAAAAATATCGTAAAACAATGACATATTAATCCTTGGTTCTCTTAACTGAGAGACATGAAGAGGAATTACTGCTTTTGTTACTCTGAACAATAAACTTTACAAAAAGGCCATTGGACGGAAAGCAATTCTTAGAATTTTATTCTCGTTTACTTACAATAAAAATTATTGCTGCTGTTTCATAATGAAATTTGCATTTACAAAAATCTATTTCGATTGTTTTTGACCTTTGAAATTCAACTAGGAGCTTTAAAAGTGTAAATATACAGAAGCTGGGCAGTATGAAACACGTGGTGCGTTTAATTCTTGTGATGCTCAGAATATACTATATTTCTTCAAGGGTAGAATAAGATCAAGTTAATCCCGCTGCAATTGTAAAGTTAAATACATATGTAAATCTTGTCATACAATAAGCATTTTTTTCATGAGTTTTCCCTGTTTTTGTAGTGACTGTTTCTCATATGCATTTACTCCATATCCTATCCATGTTTAATTAATGCTTTTTATAATCTATGTACTTTAACCATTTTACAATAAGCGCTCTGACTAGTTATATATTTTAGATCAAAATCCGATAACGGAAAGAAGCAATTCCATTCCAAGTGATGAACCCGAGAAATTTGCATTGTCAGATACAGAGGTTGACATTCCAGATAAATCCGAAATGTGGTAACTATTCATTAAAATCCGGTATATCATCTGCATTGGTTATAGTATTTGAACCATTATCAATACTTTTGAAAAGACTTCAAGATGCGTTGTTCCATTGCTTGGTTTAACCATGTATTTGTAGGGATTTTGTCTCATTCGCATTTACTCCATATCCCTTCATTGTTAATTAATTTTTCGATACGATGGATGAATTTGTTCGCATCAAAGTGAAGCTATATATATTGACTTTGCAATTGAAACAGGAAGCAACACGCAAAAAAAAAACGAAAAATGAAAATACATATTCAAATAAAATCAGTAGCAAAACATTTAACACTAGATTTGCAATTGCAAGCAATAGCTGATGTCGCCCCACACGTCAAAGTCGATGATTCCATCTTATTCGTAGTGTCAAAATCTACCTAGAAATCTATTTTCGCTGAAATCGGACAATGTTGAAATTTTGACGTATTTTGGCGTCCATCTTGAATATGGCAGACATTTTGCAAATTTTTTTCGCATGAATTCCTTCCTCTCATCCCATTAAACATTATTACAAAATATGAACAAATTCTGCCATTCAGTTCCTGATTTATTGAATCCTAAATATTTTGACGTAAAATGGCGGCCATCTTGAAAATGGCAGCCATTTTGAAAATTTTTGTTATTGCATGCACATCTTCTCATAGTGATTCAACTTTGTGCCAAGTATGAATGAATTTTGTCCAGGCATCTTTGAGAACTAAGCCGGACAAAAATCATTGGAAGAAAATAAAAGAGAAAAGCAATAACAATACTAGATTTGCAATTGCAAGCAATAGCTGATGTCGCCCCTGGCAGCCAATTCGATGCTTCCATATTGTTCGCAGCGTCAAAATCTACCTAGAAATCAAATTTTGTTGAAATCGGACAAAGTTGAAATTTTGACGTATTTTGGCAGCCATCTTGGAAATGTCGGCCATTTTGAATTTTTTTTTGCTTCATGGCCATCTTCTAATAGTGATTCAACTTTTTGCCAAATATGAATGAAATCTGTCAAGGCATGTTTGAGATTTGATGATTTTTATGGAAATCCTACATATGCAAACACTGACGTAACTGGGCAGCCATCTTGAAAATGGCAGCCATTTTGAAAATTTTTTTT
>MJUU01008097.1:0-16719 GCA_002080025.1 Modiolus philippinarum
TCCATTCATTCTTAAACTGTCGATAACTGCCGACTTTGCTCTATTAGATAACTTTTTAAATGATCGCCTCAGACGGAATTTTAAAAATCATTGATTTATAAGGCGGTAACGAAGATGGCTAATGAGAAAGTCTGTGTCATATGTGCTAGCTCTTGGGTAGGGAATCAACTGTGAAACATACAATCAGTTAGCAGAAGTTGGAACATTATTGTGAGTGTTAGGGAAATTAATATTTTAAAATCAAAATTGTCCCTTTTGTCGTTAATTTAAACACTGAGATGATCATTGTTGTCATTGTTGGTTTCCTTCCTTCCTTTATCTCTAATTCTGGAGTATAAATCAATTGGATCCAAACAAAAGATGCTCTATTAACGGAAATAACACCATTAATATGTGTATAAGTGAGATTGGATGATTTAGCATCTGTTTTTTATTATCTCTGAGTCCCTGGAGATATTCAGTCTCGTGGGAATTTAAAAACAAGTCTGTAGGTACAGAAGCACAATTCGTGCTCATTGGTAAACCAACTTGCTGTTGATGAATAACACCTCCAAATGTGAAAAATAGAATGTCAATGAGAAAGTCGAGCATATTTTACTCCTATTTTTCATCGTTGCATACTTTTCCTTTTATTAGCTCACCTGGCCATGTGAGCTTTTGCCATCACTTTGCGTATGTCGTTCGTCCGTCCGTCAACAATTTCTCCTCTGAAACTGCAAAGTCAATTATTATCAAACTTTGCCTGAAGCATCACCACGGTATGCAGTTTAAAAATTGTGTTCGATTAGTCCGAAGACCAAACAACATGGCCGCTGTTGTTAAAAATAGAACATAGAGGTAAATTGCTGGTTTTTTGCAAATAAGTCAAACACCGTTACAGATATCAAAAATATGACAAGGAGTAAAAGTGATGAGCATGGCAACATCTACCGGCCCTGCAATTTTGAAGAAAATCCGTCTTAGAGTTATTGCCCCTTTTCCGTAAAAGTTTTGCATTTTTATTTTTATTTCAAAAAGTGTAACAGAAAGAGGTCAAGTGTAAATTGCAAAAATGTTCAGCATATCAAGATCTTCCCATCCTGAAATTGTGAACAAAATTAAAATACCCTTGTAGGAGTTATTGCCCTTTTTTCACAGTAATTTACAAATTTTCGTCTTTTTTTCCAAAAACAATGGAAGATAAAGGTTAAGTGTAAATTGATAAAATGTTTCCCATGCTGTGGCGACTTCAAAACTGTCGTTGAAAATTGTTCAGTGACCGCCATTTTCAAAATGGCCGTCAAAAAAGGCAGAAAATTCAGCATTGTCCGATTTCAATATAATTTGGTTTCCAAATAGATGTTGATGTTGCGACTTCAAAACCGGTATTTAAAATTGTTCGTTGACCGCCATTTCAAAGTGGCCGCCAAAAAAGGCGGGAAATTTGGTTTCAAAATAGGTATTGATGTTGAAACTTCAAAACTGTTGTTAAATATTGTTTGTTTACCACCATTTCCAAATGGCCGCCAAAAAGGCGGGAAAATTCAACATTGTCTGATTTCGATAAAATTGGTTTTTATTATTGATTGGTTTTTTAAATAGATATTGATGTTGCGACTTCAAAAGCGGTGTTGAAAATTGTTTGTTGACTAGCATTTACAAAATAATGTCTTAAAACTGATGTCGAAAGTGGTCCTTAGCAAAAACGTTATGCTGTACACGTGTTTCAAGGAGTAACCTCTCATCAGCAGCATTTTAGGAACATATTTCGTGTTAATGAGTCAGGGATGCAAGCTAGAAAAAATACCCCTCGTTATCAAAAATCAACAACAAAGGCTCCACAAATCAATCACGTCATCAAGAAATCAGACCGAGGGTTTCTCTTTGTTAAAACATTATTTTCCCCGTATGGTCATCTAAAGCAACATCGCAATATTTTACGAAAGGATGTGGAGTAAATGATTGCGAGACCATAACACATATGTTAACTCCAACTGCAATAATTTTAATGAGCTGTAAGGCCATTTTGGAAATTTTTTCCTCACCAGCAGCACTAGAACCTAAACAAAGGAAATCCATAATTTCAAAAAATGTTTAAAAAGCATTAAACCAAACGAAATCCGAATAATTAGTAATATCAAATATAGCTGAGGACAAAACTACGATGGAGGGAGTTAATCCTTCGGTTTTAGAATTTACATAAATTTAGATAATGGCTGAATGAATGAACATAGAATATTTTTTGCTTGTTGAAAAATTTCTGTCACATTTTTCTCAGGAACCACAATATACTAGCCTTCCTCAATTCAACATGGCGTATCAGGATGGGGGTCTATGTGAGAACCTAAAATGTGCTGAAACATGTAAACTTTAACTATTATGTTTAGAGGAAAACAGATATTACGCAAGGGAGATAATTGGATGAAAGGATTTTATAAAGATATAGACACTACTACAGTTTTTTATATTTTACAATTTATTTCTCTAATATCATTTTTTTCATTATTTTCTAATTTTATATGTAAATAATAAATTAATTTCAGAAAACATGTAGGATCAACAGAATCTATCATAGATTTTTTTAAAGATTTCTTTTACCTATCAATTCTTTGAAAATCCTTACAATTCATTTTTTTTTGTGCTTAAATGGACGTTTATTTTGTATTTTGAATAATACAAATTATATTTCAATACTGAAATTTCTAAAATAGATCAAGGACAATATATATATATATACTCACTTATTGTTGCTTATTGATACTTATCGATGGTTTCCAGAACTTGCTTCTTCTGACGCCATCACTCCGAACTCACCACTAGTTTCTTCCATATATATTCCACTTCCTTTCCGATTCTCACTGATATTTTTGCTTTATGATATTGATAATATGTGTCTTAACCGTCTCAATATTTGTCTAGTCGATTTTTAAAGGCATTGACTGACGGAGCATTCATAATTCTTGTATGGCAGGCTCTTCCATACTTTGAACTGTGAAACATTTTCTCTTAAATTTGTTTCGGCTCTGTGTTGCACAGTATCTTTACTATTAAATTTTCTGCTATATATATTTCCAGTTTCTGTAACTAACTTTAAAGATGAGTTGGTTTCATGGTCATTCTTTTGGCTCATTATTTTATATACTTCTATCATATGACGCCTTATTCTTCTATATGAATTGTTGGTAACTTTAGCCTCCATTATCTACCAAAATAGCTCAGATTTCTTAAAACCTGTTAATTTCCTTCTGGCTCTCTTTGAAACACTTTCTCTTTTATCTTTATATTTTTCTTATTAGGGACCCAAACAGAACTTGCATAGTCCAAATGTGATAGGACCAGTGTTTTTTTTTTTATAATGGCAGAAATATATCTATGCCCTATTTTTTTAATTCCCTTCTCAATGCTGCAAAGAAATATTTGGCTTTTTCACATGTTAGCTCCTAATCTGTACTTGTAATGGGGAATAGCTGAAGTAACTCCCTGACCCGAAAGCCGATTATTTTTGAAACCTTCTAATATCTAAAATTTTGTAAATTTTATTGAAAACTAAGGAGTATCTCCCTCATGCAAAGCTCTGTCCTTAGCTGATTTTGGCTTTAAATTTAGATCACTTTGGTTATTTGTTCTCTGTCAGTTTTTAAACATCTTTGAGTTTATGGTCTTCCAAACGTTTAGATTTTATCTGCACTGATGAGACATAAGTTGTCGAAATGCGCATATGCAGAAAGTAAATTCACAGTGACTTCGGTATTTAGTTATTCCTTAGAACTTGATATCTTTCCTTTTACTGAGACTTGTTGTTACCGGCTTGTAAGGTAGTCATCTTTATGATTTAGTATTGAATTGGTAATTTCATATATTTTTTTTCTTAAGTAGTCTACTCTAGGGCACTTTATCAAATACTTTTTGGAAGTCTGTGTAAATATGTAGCCGGGTCAGAATGAGCAACTATGAGGGTTCTAATGTTTATTGAGTATAAATGAAATACCCTGAAACTATACCCTGAAACTATACTAGCCGGACTCTAAAACCAAATCATCATAATTATACCCTGAACGTACACAAATAACAAAAACGTACAGTGTATAAAGGACAATAACTAATATACTATGCATTCACGAGTTTCTTAAAGTTGTATATTGACAGAGGATGAAGAACATGTTATTTAAGAATGTCTGCTTTATGAAAATTTAAGAGAATCAAATGAATGTTTACAAATATTTCTATCACTGTAATGAATTCAAACAGCTATCGGATTAGGAAAAAAAGGCATTTTTATTCGAAAATTGGGATTTATGTTATATAGTTGCCAAAACCTGCAGTAATATTTTATCTAAGCGTACTAGTTTTATTTTTATATTGTTCACATGTTTTTTTGATTTATATTTAGATATAATTACTGTAAATTTATAATATTGTGAATAATATAGTCTTTTGTTATTCTTTTTAGAATGGCACATACTTTATATGTTTTATTTTGTAATGTATATATAAACTTCGTCTTTGATAAAACAGTACTGTTTAACACATTCAGTAAATTTTATAACGGGTAAATCAAAATAATTAATCAGGTGTGTTGTTCTATGATAGTCCACTGTGTGATAGTCTAATCAGAATATGTAAATTGGCACAAATGACTTAAATCACCTGTTCGATTGTCACCTTCCCTTATTATTAAAGGTAAAACAAGAAAGATAACTCGTACTTGCTTAAGGTGAGGAGAATTTCTGGGGATATAACATACCGTTTTTTTTTTCGATCGGAATAACGAAAGAAAAGATGAGAATTGATGAACTCTAATTTACTAATTAATTACCCTAAAATAAAACACATTTAAAAAAATATCAATAAATCCACTCTATCACTAACTCTCCTGCCATAAAAAATAACGTTCTCAACATTCTTTGCGTAATAGAGGAAAGTAATCTAAAATTAATATTGCAATAAATGTCCTACTACAGCATATTACCATCCATATTGAAGAAAATGTATCAAATATATATGTTTTAAATTATACAATTACAAAACAATCTAGCTGTCAAATAAATCACAGCTGCAAAAATAACATATACAAATCAGTGTTGATCAGTCAAACGAGTAAGAAGTCCGAAAATAAATCCTTGTCTACAAGAGAAAAAAAAGAAATGGTATTTGCTTTCTGCTTCAAATCAGGACACAGAATAACAGCAGCATCAAGAGGGGGTGTTGTTGACAAGTTCACCAGACCTCGACTACTTTTGCTGTGTTCAAACTCTACCAGAATGACGAGGCATAGCTTAAGAACTACCTGTATTATCATAGGGAGAGGCTAAACTAGAGCCAGGATCTCTGCCAGGTATCAACTCTTCCTGCATATTGGTTACTATGTCTGAAGCGATTTCCACTGAACCTTCGTCTTCCTTTACTTCAACGGAATGGGCGTATCCATCTTGTGTTGGTTTAAATTGATGATAGTCTTGCCCTCCTGTATCTATTACACAGTGTTAAGCGTTGACAACATTTGGTCCTCGAAATACCACAACTTCGGATTCATCTATATTAATGCCCTCCACTGTTGAGTCATTTGTTGTTAGTTGCTTCTTTGTACATTTTGTCCTTGCGGTCTCATTACTGGCTTGGGTTGAATTTGTAACTCATTTTGTTGACTTCTGTATAGATAACCCATTGGGTCGGGAGATGTTTTCTTCTATGTGTCTGTCAGCTTGTGTTTGCCATCGAATGCCACTCGTTTCACTAAAACTTTATCCCCTTTTCAATGGTAGCTCCACTTGCTTTCAAATCATGATAGACCCCCTGTTTCTTCTTGGATTTCTTTGCTGACTCAGAGACAAAATAGTAAGCCTGTCGAGTCTTTCCTTAAGCCCTGGACATATACAGACTGTTGTTGTCTATCATTGTCCTTCACAAGTCCCAAAATGAAAGGTCTATTGACAATCTTGGATGGCGGTGGAACATGAGAAGAACGGCCAGTAGCATCATGTTAGGTACAGTTGTATGCATGTACAAGAGGAACCATATTAGCTTTCCATTTGGTTTTCTGTTTGGGCTGCAAAGTTCCGTGCATAGAAATTAAGAGCTCTGTTGAATTTCCCCGTTAATCCATTACCCATAGGGTGATAAGGTGTCGTTCGTGATTTCCTGATTCCAGTAAGCTGAAAAAGTTCTTGAATCAGCTTACTCTCAAATGATGGACCTTGATGGGAATGAATTCGTCCTGGAATCATATAGTGCACAATGAAGTTGTTGAATAGTGCCTTCAGCAGTTTTTCTTGATGTCTGATTACTACTGTGGGGATAGCCTGCGCATAGCGCCGGAAATGATCTTTGATAACAAGGATGTTCTGTATACCTCTCTTGGATGATTCTACGGTGGGGATAATCTATACAGATCAATTCCTTGGGTTGAGTCGTGGTGCTGTTGACTGGTGGTGCTTTCTCTGGTTCTTACTTCTTCTTTATGCAAAGTTCGCATCCAGTCCTCCACATGCTTATAAAGTCCTGCCCAGTAAAACCTCTCTCTTATACGACTGATGGTGCTGTCTTTTCAATGATGTCCAATCTCATCATGAATTGCTTCCAAAACAATATTGTTTTGTCACTTCATGGAAAGGATGTTGCTGATGAGTCGCAGATGTGAAAATTGGTTCTTAATTGGAGGAGGCTTCTGTCCTTTCTTGGATGTCTGTCCTGCCTTCAATTGTTTAATGCAGTGCTGTAGAGATGGTTTTTCGACTTGACCATCTGACCAGTTCATATCTATGAATATCAAGCTTGCTGAAATTGATTGCTTCAACCAATGAGGTCTGCATGTTCTTTGATGGATTCTGGGTCAATTGTTGCCAACCTGGATCAACCTGAATAAACTTTTCTGTTCTATACTGGATTTCAAAGTCATAACCAGCAAGAGCCACAAGCCAGTGGCATCCAATTTCGCTGTGGTAAGGACATACTAGTATGTAAACGGTTTACTATCCGTCAGCACCTTGAATGTGTGTCCTTAGAGATTGTCGTGGAATTCATCTGTAATAGACCACTTGAGGGCAGAGGAATTCCGAATCGTGTTTCTGATGATTCTGCTCTGCCTCGGTAAGTCATCTGCTGGCGTACGCAATCACACGAGACGATCTGGTCGGCTCTTGGTACAGAACAGCCAAAGGCCTTGATCACTTGCTTCGAATCTGTATAACCTGAAAGTAGTGCTGAAATTAAGCACTCTTTCAGTGTTGTGATTACTGTTTCCTATTCGTCACTCCACTCCCAATGTCTCTACTAGTTTTGTCTTGCCTTTCTAAGTGATTTGTGATGGCAAAAAGGAAAGTAAGATGTTTGACAATCTTGCGATAAATCTCCTGTAATATCCAACAAAGCCGATGAATCTTCGCACATCCTATAGTGTTTTCGGATTGGGCCAGTTGGTTACTTTTTCTGGGTCGTTCTCTACTCCAGTTTCAGATACAATGTGTCCAACAAACTTCTTGAAGACAGGGAATTTCGATGGAGAAAGCTTCAAGTTTGCCTGGCGTATCCTGTTGAAGACTGTAAATAAATAACTAAATACCGAAGTTACTGTGAATTTAAATTCTGCATATGCGCATTTCGACAACTTATGTCTCTTCAGTGCAGATAAAATTTAAACGTTTGGAAGATCATTGACCCAAAGATGTTTAAAACTAATAGAGAACAAATAACCAATATGATCTAAATGTAAAGCCAAAATCAGCTAAGGACAGAGCTTTGCATGAGGGAGATACTCCTTAGTAAGCGTTCCAATAACACAGTACCGAAGTTACTGTTAATTCTGTTTCAAGCGTTTGTCATATATGTACGGCCAAAAGTGGTGACATTGTCAATGAACTGAAAGATGTCACCGACCGAAGACAACCGACTGACATGTATCTGCATTGCCCCAATCAAAACTGTACCACCTGGACTGTGAGAGAGTGTCATTTATATCGATGAAGTGAAAACAACAGCTCTTTTGGACAATGGATCCACAGTCTCCACAGTATCCAGTATATTTCTATAACAGAATATCGGGCTCTCCTCCCTCACAAAACGTGACGACTGTGCGAGAACGGCATCAGTGCCAACAGGTCGAAAAATCTCGCCGTCGGTTAAAAATTTCGTATGATTATGTTATTCACCGACGTTAAATAAAAACTTACCTTTACCTTTACCTATTTCTAACCCTAACCCTTTCTCTGATTCCAACCCTTAGGTACCCTTTCTCTAACTCTTACCGTAACCAACCCTATTTCTAAGAGGGGCAAGGGGGTCCCATAACAGCCTAACAGCAAATTGATTTTTCCAATAACAGATGACAGAGAAGTCAAATAAGTGATAACAGCTAACAGTGTATATCAAGACAATAACAGCTAACATATAAATGTAAAACTTGGATAACAGTAAATATTATTCAATACAATTTCTTGTGGAGAAGATATACATTTGGGTTATTGGATGTGGTTTGTTTCCATTGATTTATTCACTTTTTTACTCTTTTGGGGCCATTTAGGGCTTGCTATATGGTGTGAGGTTCCTCACTGTGTTGAAGACCGTACGGTGACCCCTAGATGCTTTGTTTTGGGTCGTTTTAACCTGGGTATGGGATGTTGTCTCCTTGACATTTACCCCATTTCCTTTTTTTTTCATATTCATAGACCATTATTGTTCATCATAATCGTGTCCATTGACTTCATTATCAAAAAAGGGCTTTATATCTGTACAAGGCGAAAAATACACTAGACCTAAATTTTGTTTAAATGTCATGTATTAGGCTAGTTGAATTTTGCAGACACTTTTACAGATCTACCCGCTCTAGTAGTAACAGCTCGCATGAAGTCTAATTGTTTTCGTGAATAAAATTATTGTGTCCTATACTCAAATGCAATAAGAAGTATTGTCTTAGTGATGCTACAGGCGCAGATCCAAGTAATTAGAATAGGGGTTCCAATTGGAAATGAAAGGAAATGTTGCCGAGCGGAGCGAGACGCGAAGACTCGAATAACTTTCAAAAATCAGTATATGTGAATTTTCATTGCTCAAATTTTCTTTCCTCATCATGTAGCTATCGGTATTCAATTTCACTTCTTGTATGAGTGTTTTTCAATTTCAACTGTTGTCGTAGAGATGAAGTATTATTCATTCGACTAATTTGCCATATATAGTCTATTCCGATTTCTATATGGTTCAGTATTTGACTGTTTTTCAGCGTAATTATATAGCTTCTGTCTACAACTGTATAACTTCTTCGTCTACATTTTGCTTTATTAAGCTAATCCTAACTTGGAATTAGAGCTAAAAAGTCCCAAAACACCGTTAAATTATATGATATTAAAAAGGGCAACAAGTATATAAAATTCTAAGAAAAACGTGTCAAGTCTTGAGGTTATAAAATGTATGTTGTGATGGGAGTCTAAACCTGAATCGGTTTTCAGGGGCTCTGGCTACACAGCTGCCGGGCGCGTCCCCAGTAGGTGGATAGGGGAATGCTCTGTCTAGGCGGGGTAGTCAGGTCATAATACAGAAAGCCTGACCGCCAACCATTGTAGCCAAACAACTGTGTGGAGAAAGGAAACACTCCATACAGTATAAAGTCCCCATGTATATTGTCTAAAGAGAGCAGTGTCGCTAGGACTCGTATAGAAGGCTTATTTTCCTGCTCCTATACCATTTGTCCCCTTTTCAAGTTGCAATCAAAACTCGTTGTCCTGGTTGTTCCTTCCATTCTTTCTTCTCCTCCTTATATCTTTTTCGAATTGATTAACTTGTTCTTGTCCTGATCCATAGCTGAAATATTGCTCACTGAACGTTAAACTATAATTAATCAATCAATCAATTTATTTCGAATTGAACTATAAAGAAAAAGCTGCTAAAAATTCACCATAGCAAATAGAAAGTAGAATTACAAAATAGACTTAATTAGTAAAAATGTAGACTAACAACTATTCATTTGTAGGCAACAGCTATACAATTATGCAGCAGGCAGGGGGTTTAAAAAGGGGGAAATCCAACTTAGAATTGAAAGGAAAATTTGCCGAGCGGAGCGAGGCGCGAAAATTTTTGGGGTATCCCTTTGTAATAACCCCGGGGTAATAACACCAAACTGAACTGTTCAATAACAGCTAACAGTGAACTGAATATTCATCATAACAGCTAACACAGAACTACCCAATAACAACTAACACAACATCATATTTTGCAATAACAGCTAACAGAGAATCAATTTTACCCTATAACACAATAACACTTGCACCCCCCTTCTAACCCTTAACCCTGTCTCTAACCCTAACTGTCTGAACCCGTCGTTGAACCAGTCAATTGTAAATACGATAAAAAACCACCAACCTGAAGAATTAGTGCCCATTAAGTTAAATGAGGTCAAAAATACGTGTAGTGGGGCGAGTTGGTATTTTTAATTTTGGTTGGGGTATGTTAAAGATTTTGGGGCGAATCGGGCAGTGGCGAGTTGGTAGTGGGGCGAGCTGTGTTTTTTTTCTTCGTATCTTTGTTTTACTGGGTTTTCGTCATTTGTATTAATTTCATTAAGTAATTTATTTTCATACTATTAATTGTGGCATTTAATATTAAATAAGTGCATTATAAAACATCAATTTGTAAATTTTACGTAAGGCCCTTATTTAAAATCATTGTACGCATGCGTTGCAGTGCACTTGTACATAAGTTTCCGGTTGTATGTTTCAAGAATGGCATCAACATTGAAGCTGTCTGCTCACATTTCTAAAAATTGTTCTTTAAAGAAACTGGTAAGGAGATAACGATACATAATGACAAGTAAGATCCGATAGGTTTTTTCATTTCTTCATAATTTTGCGTCTATCATCACCCGATTTTAAGCAAAATCGTTTTGTTCGTAAGAGGAAAGTTGTGTAAGAGAATGAGGGTTTGACCTTCATTTAAATACAGGTACTTGTTTTGTTGTACCTAATTCATATTTCTGAATTCAGGTGTTGTGATAAATGTGATAATTTAAGCAAAAACGATTTAAGTAAAACGTAAATTTACAGGTTGTGTGTGCATTGATAAGTTGCGTAATGTGGAGGGTATGTATTTACAATGAAACTTCACTTCTCTAGCCAAGTCAATTTTATTTAAAAGATGGTGAATACAACAATAAAACATAAGCATTTAGATCTTTTGAAACTGATTTACCTAATAAGGTAGACATAGATATCAATTGCATTCAACACCTCAAAGACCTGTTAGAAGAAAAGCTATTCAAGCAGAGGTTAAGGGATATACCACCTTCAGCCTATGAGAAGGTTAGAGCTCATCTCAAGCAGCTGTTGAATGCTAGGATTATTCGACTGTCCCACAGTCCATTTGCATCAAGGTCGTCTTTGTAGCGATGGTAACAGATTTTTTAAATGTTTGTGGCAGGGATGCCTTTTAGTATCAACGAGTATCGTCTATCGATAAATTGGTCACCTAAGAATTTTGGGGTTTTTAATGTTTTTCTCTCTATATCATGTATATCATTTAAGCATAGACAATTGAAAACTTCAGAAGTATACATGTTGACGGGTCAGAAAAGGTATGCCAGGCTTTCCGAAAGTTGAAAAATTCTGACGGTCATTTGGTCTGACAAGCAAGAAAAATTGCCGGACCGAAAGTGAATTTGTCGGACCATTATGATGAAATTCCGGGAAAAAAATCGTGTTTTCTCCGTTCTGGTTCTGATGTATAAAATCGGAAGTCAGCCAATTTGCAATTTCATAGTCAAAATTGGATAAAGCTTGTATTCCAAAGCAGTCTGGGCCAAAAACTTTTTTTCATGACTAGTCCTTCGGGCTAGTTGAGATAACAGATTTACTAGTCCGAATCCCATTTTACTAGTCCGGAAAAAAGAACATTTTTACCGCAATGAAAGACAATGTAGATTCAGCATGTTGTCTAGAAAATGCAATTTAAAATTTCTGCAACAAAAAAATTCTTGCTAGTCCAGTCGGACTAGTGGTGGAAAAAATTTACTAGTCCGAATTCAAATCTACTAGTCTCTGGCATCGGGCTAGTACCTAACGGAGCAGACTGCTAAAGCAAATATTTAATAAAGGAGGCAAGCAATGTTATAGTTTAGAGACTGGTTGAAACGTTTTCTATTGACATGCAGATAAACAGAGGCAACAACCAATGGCAAGATGAAATCTCTTGCCAGTCCTCTGGTCCGACACGGATAATTCCAGATATGAAGCTAATATTTGTAATGTGAGTCAACCACTATGAGTTACAGATCAAGTTCGAGTTTGGTTCCGGTCCATTGATTTTGGACGGAGTTATGGGCCTTTGACTTAGAAAATTTAGGAAAAATATAGGTTTTCCGGACTTTTTTTCGAAAACCGTTTCAGATATTTATCTAATATTTGGTATGTAAGTCTACCACCATGAGTTACAGATCAAGTTTTGAGTTTGGTTCTGGTCCATTGATTTTGGACGGGGTTATGGGCCTTTGACACAGAAAATTTTGGTAAAATATAGGTTTTCCGGACTTTTTTTCGAAACCGTTTCAGATATGAAGCTAATATTTGCTATGTGAGTCTACCATTATGGGTTACAGATCACGTTGGAGTTTGGTTCTGGTCCCTTGATTTTGGACTGAGTTATGGGCCTTTGACTTAGAAAATTTTGGTAAAATATAGGTTTTCCGGACTTTTTTTCTAAACCCTTCCAGATATTAAGCTAATATTTACTATGTGAGTCTACCATAATGAGTTACAGATCAAGTTCGAGTTTGATTCCATTCCATTGATATTTGACGGATTTATTGGCCTTGGACTTAGAAAGTTTTGGTAAAAAATAGGTTTTCCAGACTTTTTTTCTAAACCATTCCAGATATGAAGCTGAAATTTGCTATGTGAGTCTACCACTATGGGTAACAGATCAAGATTGAGTTTGGTTCCGGTCCATTGATTTTGGACGGAGTTATGGGCCTTGGACTTAGAAAATTTTGGTAAAATATAGGTTTTCCGGACCATTTCAGATATTAAGCTGATATTTGCATTGTTAATCAACTACTATGGATTACAGATCAAGTTTGAGTATGGGTTGGGTCCATTGATTTTTGACGAAGTCATAGGCCTTGGGCTCGGGAAAACTTTTCTTCTTTAACTTTTTTTGCTGGTACATGTATACTGAATTATTCCACCGGTAGGGGACTTCTGTATTGCCTTGCAATACGATCCACACTTGTTTCTTTTGACCTACATGTACATACAGTACAAACAGAGGCATTCAGTTAAAAATCACTCTGGTCTGACAATTTTCACCCTTGTCACCCCGGAATTCACAGGTTTTGTCGGTGTTTGTCCGCTTGTCGGAAAAATTTTACCCAAAAAATCGTCGGTAATTTTCTTTGATGTTGGGTCAACTGATAAATGCCGGTGAAAGTCAGACTTCCACCAGAATTGTCGGAGTTTTAGTGTTCTAATTGTCTCTCAAAAGTTTTAGGCTAATATCAAGAGGAAAAAATAAACTCAATGACAACCAAGTTTCATGTGACTTCCCTTTCAAAATTGTATTTCCAAACGTATTAATCAATGCCAAGAATAAAAAAAAGACTATTGGATGGTTTCGACGAAACATATACCTATGTAAAAATATCTCCTCAATTTCCATTTGACCGAGAAAAGTGGGTTAAAACACGTCTTATTTCAAAATGTAAGCTTCTGTAGATTCTCATACTGACATGCTAGAATGTTCGGGGTTTGCAAGAAATTGAAGCATGGAATTTCTATTTTTATGACCAATCAAAATACAGTTTAGCGGATTCCCCTTAAAAATAGGCTGGCATGTATTGTTTGTGACAAAAGTAGGAGCCAAAGACGTGGTCTCTTCCAAAATTCTCCGAGGCATTTCAAAATTAAATTTTTATCTCAGCAAAAAGGAACTTTTATACTATTGGAAACTTCTTTCGGATAAAACACTTTTATGAGGATGTTAGCATTAAAAAAATGAGAAAAGTTCACCGTCTTGAGCATGACATCGTGTAAAAAATAACAAATGCTTTTATGGAATGTTAAGTACATTCTTGGAACTGAATATTCACTGAAATATTCCCTGCAAGGATATGTGAATATTGATTTTTTTCTGAAGCTATTTTTTGTGTGATTTTTTTTAATTCAAAGTTATATATTAATAGCGTGCTATTTATAGGTCGTCACTCACTAAGATTAACCTTGACCTAACAAAACCAAATTACGCAATTTTAAGGCTAATATACGTGCAAATTGATTTAATAAGTAACAAATTATTTTATATAATCTGATCTTTTAACAACTTTGAGTTCTGACAGTCACTAATTCACGATGATCATACCAATTAACGTTATTTTCTGCCATACGCATACATGGCATAGATCTAATATTTTTTTTAAAAATATCCTCTCGATCTTCCGACTATTTGAAATATGAACCAAAATAATTAACTGCACTTCGAGAAAATTACTTTGTATACACAAGTAGATAAATGTTGACAAGTACAATTAACAACAGCAGGTGAGTTAATCATCTGTTTATCAGTTTCTCGGACATCCGTGAATGTCTGTGAATGTCGGGTTTGTTGTTTGACATTCACCCCGTTTCACACACATTTCACCGACGTCGGATTTGAGTGATTTTCAACTGAATGCCTCTGTTTGTACTGTATTCTATATGCAAATTAACAATGGCGGATTTATCATGTATCATACAATGTAAGATTAGTCACATGGCTTTTACAGGTTTTCAGAAAATATAGGTCAAGCTAATTGAAATATTTTTTGTTGGAATAAAAACTTTTAATTCTTTTGTTTGCTTTGCTGACCGTTATCATATTTCAAAATATGTTCTGAAACTTCAAAAATTAAAAAAAAATTAATCTTCATTTTTGTCCATTGAAATGTCATTTAGATCGTTTTGGGTACATTTTCGTGGGGAAAAAATGTAAATTTGCTGTGAGGTGCTTGGTAACTTCTTTACCGTAAAATACTATCTGTTTGGTCTAAAAAGGTCAACCGCATAATTGGTGACGTAGAATGGAATGTCAACATAAACAATGGCCGACGGTAACCTGTGTTTACTCAGTTCATAACCTTTGGAGGTTTTTGAAAAATGTTCATAAGTAAACATGCAAAATTCGTGCTGATATATCATTTTTGTTGAATACATACCTTTGCAAATTTCAATTTGGAATAAATGTTGCATTAATAAGTGGTCCTAAAGAAACAACTAATTATTAAATCTTACCTCCCCTTTAAAATCTGCGTTTGGAAACATGAAATTTTATTACATGTGTTTCAATATCAGAATGGGAATTAAACTTATTTTGTGGTTGTATAGTAAACTAACCCGTCATAATTTTAATCTTACATGTATTTTTGTATATATTGTTGAAAATAGTTTAATTTTTTAATTTTCAACAATATTTACAAAAACAAGATTAAAATTGCTATCTTGATCGTCAGCCATTTTTATCTGGATCTACTATCCCAGTTCTTCGTACTTTCAAAGAAATACTGTACCTTGATCACTATGAAATTGATGTTATTCAGTTTTGAAAGGTGAAAAATGAATTAATATAAGAACAGAATGTAATATTTACATTCAATGAATAGTAAAGAAAGACATAACCTTTTGTGGTGAGGACAAATTGAGGGCGAAATAACGAAAGCAAATTCCAAACTAAAAATGTTTTGATGGTAGAAAACTCATGAGCATGCATCATTTTCAGTTTAGACCATGATTTTGTGTTAGCTACCAAGAATACGATGGATTGACAAAATAAAAACTTAGTGGATTTAAAAGAAAACTTGGAAATTCGATAGCCGGGGATCAGCATGATCAGTGAGGGGCGTCATCAAAAACAGTTTTAATATTGGTTATATTTGTGTATTTGAATTATCTCCCTTGCAAAAATTACAGAAATGGTTTTTTTCTCCTGTATCATGACAAATTTTCCACAAGCTCTTCTTCAAGAAACTTTAACAACAAAAACCACATGGTTTAAATTAAATTACAAAATATTTTAATGAAAACATCTGTCATCACTGAACTGCTTACATGAATATTTAATTAACAATTTTAAGTCCCTTGGGGGGGTTGACTTTGACCAACTTGTGTATTGTGTTCCTGATGGTGCATTTGAGATGTTATAGTTTCAAATTATTTTATCAAAGAAAAATACCAACGCAAATGAGAAAACTTTAATACATGTATGGTAACAATCAGGAGTTAATGATCAGAGGGAATTAAAAAAATAACCCAGTTCCATTTTTATACGACCGCAAAAATTTTGCGGTCGTATTATGGTATGGCGTTGGCATTGGCGTCGGCGTCTGTGGACAGCATAACTTTGGTTCTAGTGAACGGATTGTTACCAAAATTTAGCATGATGTTTGTTGGCACAAGCTTAAGCCCGGGTTTTAATTTCGCGTTCCCTGCCCAACCCGTTTTTGAAAAAGAGGCAAAAGAGGGACCAAAAAGGGGTTAAATTAGGTATTTTCGTGTCTGTGGACAGCATAACTTTGGTTCTAGTGGACGGATTGTTTTCAAATCTTAGTATGATGTTTCTTGGAACATTCTTGAGCAACGCATTTTTCCTTTAGTTTTTGGCCCCACCCATTTCAGAATTAGGGGCCAAAAAGGGTTAAATTGGGTGTTTTCACATATTTGACTGTAGAATCTTTATTATTTATTGGATTTTGATGGGGTTTGTTTCAGTGTGCTCCTGAGGAAATTTCCAATCTGG